>OMPJ01028127.1:27093-98864 GCA_900312935.1 Carapus acus
TTTTATTCTAATTTTTTTTTTTGTAATATTCAAATTCACAGCATTTTATGGTATACTGTGTACAGAGGTTTCACAATGACTGGCAGGTTTGCATGCACATAAACAACAAAACACTTAATACTAAGAGAAAAATAACGTCCACAAACAGACTACACTGAACAGGCCAGGGGAAAGTCAAGTTGAACAAAGTCCCAAAACAAACACCTCAGCAATACAGTACACAGCACAGTATTCCTCCCTAATTGATTGTATTAACATACTATTTATATTATCCGTTGCCACCAGCTTAATAGCTCTACTGTGCAAGCAAACCACAAGCAGCAGACAAAAACCTCCGTACACATTCATGCACACACAAGCACAAACTAACAGGGCATATATGTGGCTGCACCCTGGGGTAGCAGCAGTTTTGATGTGGTCAGCAACATGCATACTGCAATGTGAAAAAAACAGGGTTTTGGAATCACTGAGAGAATGCTCTCTGTGACCCTGTGATGTTAATCTTTGAGAAAAGGCTGATGGTTTATGGGGACATGCTCATATTAGGGTATTCTTCATAATTACAGCGATGAAGAACAATGGCTTTAATAGATAGATACACAAATGGTCCAAGTGGACTCTGCTGGTCTCCGTGTAGTCATAAAGGGGAGGCCAGCTGCCATTTGCATTTGTTTAAAGTAGGGAAATGAGTCTCATATGAATATCTCAACTTAGTGACAAACTGACTTCCGGGAGAAGCTCAGTGTTCAGGCCTGCGTTGAGTATATGAAATGAAAGTGCGTTTTCAACGGTGAAGGAATCTTTTTTTCTACCTGACATGGAGTACGGTAATTAAGTCTACACAACGCACATACAAAACCATTCAACCTCACACTCTCATTATGACAATATTACTGGAATATATCAATTCTTCAATTAATGGCGTGTATGAGCTGACCCTCTAGTCTCCTTGGACATTATCAAAAGAGTGTGAATGAATAAAGATAGCTAGATGATTGAATAAAGTGCTCATGATTTGTTATGCTAATAGTAGGAGTCAATGTGCAGAAACCACAGTTACTAATCAGTGCTCTCTGTCCATCATCCCAAGGTCAGTCATGATTTGGAGACACAGACAGAACAGATACAGTATCTTCATGAGCTCATTTTCATTAAGTAATCATTAGGAAATTACTCAACTACATGATCACAAACTTTTAATTACCACACACAAATAATTTGCAGCTAAGGTCATAATCACAATATGCTTCATAGGTATTGGTCATTTTTTCCATCTCAAAAATAGGTGTGCAATGTAATTTAAATTACTCATGCAGGTAAAAACCAGACTTGCAACAAACATAAAAACTCAATAAAATAAACAGTATTACGATCACAAATACCTGCACCCTGCTAAACTGAACCCCAGGTTAAAATCTGTCTTCTCGGCTGAGGAGAAAGAGAAAACTATTTATGTAAAATGTGAGTTTTTTTATGATGAGACATCACAACCCATAAACATGACTGAAGTGTTGTTTTTCCAACATTTTAACATAGTTAGGTAGTTTTCTTTGCAGTCACTGCATCTCCTTTTCATCGTTGTTTCTCTCCCTGCTGTGTCTCCTTCTGAGCTGATTTTAATTGACAGGACCTGAGCACACATTAACCTCTGAGGGGGGGAGCACACCTGACTGTGATGCCCCATTTCTGTCTGCTGAGACTGACAAACCTCGCTGTAATTGTTTAAACATCAGGGAGTAATTGAGGTGAAATTACAGATGACACCACGCAGGACACCTCGCACAGCTGAAAATGGGCTGGTAGTGCACGTGTCTCAGGGCTGTAATAAGCATGTCATGGAAACGCTCTCCAATGAAGGGTCTCTGGGATTGGGAGTGTGTCAGACCACATCCATGTTTAAGCTGCAAAATATGCCTGCAGGCCAAAAAAAAGGAGGTTTAATAGGCTGTCAAGGTAGATATAGCTCTTGCTCAAAAATGGTAGACTTTAACCTTATCTCCAGGAAAAAAGAAAAGGTTCCTGACCCCTCACTTAAAACTAGCACCATGGCAGCCAGCACAGCAGTTCAGAGATATTGCTCTCAGTCTCCTTAAAGTCTGTGCTTCCTGCAATGTGCCACAGATGTTTAAAGAAGCAGTCATGTGAGCTTCTAAACTTAGGATACAGCCTGAGGTGCAAGTGGGAAAAATTAATACCTAATTGCTAAAATCTCAGAAGCTGCAGTTGAAAGCACCAACACTAGTCTAGATATTTACTAAAGTCAGACAATACAGTCCGCCATCTTTACTGCCCCAGTGGAAATTAATCACACTTGTAGTCGGAAATTGTGTCTCTTCCCATGATTTCGGTGGCAATTACACAGAAAATGACACATCTCTATTGAGAATAATAAAAAGTGAATAAAAAAACATCCCAAGTATGCCACAGCAGAGATTATATCACCGATACTTCTCACGAGTGGTTGGTTTAATTATTAAACCGAAGATATTAAACTTAAATATCTTACAATTCGAAAGGGCTCACAGTTTGGTTTTTTCATACTGCTAATTAACTACTGTGCCAAGTAAAAATGGGGCCTTGTGGGGGAAACATTCTTTTCACTCATTATGCACAGTGGTACTGCAGCTAGGAGTAGTGAAAGGTGTATCAGTGTGTCCTTTGTATCTTTTATTTTTAGATTACTGCTTTGGCTACAAAGATCACAGGTCGTAACAAGGAGACAACCCTAAGTTTTTTGGCATTCAAAGTATGAACTGTCAGTGACACATTCAAGTTGTTGCGTCTCTGCACTGCAGTATTCGTCATTTCTCATGGTGTTGCTTTGGAGATTGGGGTCTGGGGTTTTCCTCATTACACTTACTGCACTACTGCCATTACACTTATTACTATACCGTAGACTGTCTTGAAACATCTTGGGGACTATCCAGGGACATCAGAAAGTAGGATTCCCTCGAAGACTACGGCAAAAATGTGATGCCATACCCACGATCACTATCACAAGTTAATCAAAACCAAGCAAACTTTTTCACAGAATGCATTGAGGGTGACTTCAATCGTCAAGCTCTATCAAAATGACATACAGTACATCATAACTTCAAAGCCAATTTGAACAAGTGAAGGATATTTTCAAGTTTTGCACTGTGTGCAACTTAACTGCAACAAACAGTTGAGCACCCACAATCCATTCATTAACCATTTCCTACATAAAGGTCATTAGGAGCTTTTTGACAAATTCTTGTCTCGGCTTGGCACCTTTGAGCAGCCACCATAACAACTCAGCAAACATGATGTGCATATGATGTGTTTGCACTATTCTCTCAGTGATATGTCGAATAATGAAGTATGATTTGGGTTAACGTGGATGACAAAACTGCAACGACTACCCCAAAGCGAAGCACAGCCTCCCATATAACTGTCAGGCCATGTTGACCACACAAAGATCTGATTAGTTGACGACTGTCTCGAGAGACTAGGCTCAGATCATGATACTGTGCTGACATGGAGGATTGATCTGAAAAAGGAGAAAAATCTGAAGGTAAAAAGTAGGTACCGAAGAAGCAAGTAAGTGGTGACAAATCCTGGCAATCAACAGTGAAACACCAACTCCACACAAGCATCAGCATTAACAACAGTGAGGGCAGAAAAACACCTTCAAACAAGAAAAACAAAATTCCGATGAAGAGCAGGAACAGACACAACAAAAGTTAACAATGTTACTTGTATAAAAATATAGCAGGAGGAGAGAATATATCAAGTGTTTAACCACCTGCTAAGTATGCTTTAAGTTCACAGGACTGCAATCAAACAGGAGCATAGCAGGAAGGGGACGATCTGGCAGAGAACCAAGAGAAATAGGCTGGCATAGGCGAAGAGATGATGGGGAACAGGTGTGAGGCACTGATGGAGACGAGTGTGAGTGATTGGCCGAGGGGTAGCATGTGACAGGCATGGGCATGACATAGGAACTTTGGGGGAGGCAAACACAGGCGCGCGCGCACACACACGAGAGGAGAGCAACTTGATGTCATGACATCTATACAGCTGCCGGATATATCAAATTGCTATCAAATATGTTGTTCTCCTTCATATGCCCAGCACAAGAAGTACAACAGTGAGCCTCAGATAACACCTCAACTCTGAATTGTTCCAGTTGCACCAATTATACATATTCATCCCTGTCACCCTTTAAAGTGAACGCATGTTCCTACAATTCTATCACTCATACATATGTCACACATTCAGATAATCTGTATTGGTGGTGCAACAACATCTCTTTGAGAAATTAACAACTATTTTTGAGGTAATAACATGCATCAAATTTGACGTATTAATGCATGAATGTAATGCCTAAAATGAGAGATTGATTATTTGCACGTCATCATTTTGCGATTTTTTGAATTAACTGTGTGCTTTATAAAAAGCTGGAATGACATTAGGTTGGGAGAGAAAAATCTGGCCAGAAATGTAAGCCTCACTTACATTTCAAACACATTCACACACACTGGTGTGCTCACCAATGTGTACATGTTCACTTACACAAATTAGCATGGACACACATAGGAAAAACCCTGACTGATGATATCTTTCGTTCAGATTCACAGTGCAGGCAGCTGTGTGTGGGCAGACCTGCTCAATCCTCAAGCCAAGAAGAGGGAGAAGCACCACCACAAAGATAGAATTCTGGATGTCACACAAAACAACAAGAATGGAAGTTGCCGTGTCTAAAACCCTAGTGAACTATGGTGCATACATGTGATTGTACATTGCCCATTTCTCCTCAAGAATATTGGCCAAGTCAATTTTCAAAAGAGAGTCATTGTGTAACATAGGGAAACGGAGCTTTTAAAAATACGAAAAGGACGAAATGACTTCAACTGGCTGGAACACAGCACATAAGTCAAAACAGTCATTGTACAGTAAATGCTGTAATGATATTCAAGGAGCAAAGAAATTCATGCCTGTGGAACAGGGTTCACTTTCCTTCTGTATAAATGTGCTTCATAAAAACTGTCAAGATTGAGTTGACCATGGTGCTTTGAGACAGCTACATATTTGCGTCTGCAGGATGACGTCATGAGGCTGAGCAACATATTTTTAACTGGATTTAAGAGCAGAGGGACAAATACGAGTGCAAACACGCAGAGATGTGACTTGTATGCATGGCCTGCTCATACAGAGTGAATACTCTGATCATTCAGACTCCTAAAATAGCTGAAAAGGCCAGCATGATGTCAGAGGACACAGCTCACAACAAAGTCCCAAACAAGGCCCGCAGTAACTGAACTCCATTTTTTTAAAAAGTCTAAAAAAAAGATGACAGTTGAATACGGCTCAAGAAAATGTGTTTTTAAAAGAATCGTAACACATCAGCCGCACTTCATTCCCTGTGAATGCAATGCAAATGATTGGCAGTGGAAGTGCAGGGACTGGTTCAGAGGGGTCCAGAAATTCAAACTGAATAAAGTCCACCAAACCAAACAGCTGCACCCTGCCTCAAATGTTAGAGTTGAAATAGTTTGTGTTTGAAGATTTGAAGTAGTTTCTACATTTGCAACTCAGAGCAAGAAAAATGGATGGCAGCACATAGCAGCAGACGTGATGAAGAATGCACTTTGATGATGGACCTAATGTTTTGCATCATCAAGTCTGAAGTAAGAACAGAGGAGAGGTGAGCCCAATATAGCATTTGTGGTTGCATAAGGGGCTCAATGAAAATCTAATGAATGGTATTACACAAGAACATCACACAGTCCTTCACGCATCTCCTTTGTCCACTGAAACACGAGAGGTGTTGTTTCGATGAGTAGGCCTGGGGAGGACCCTCTAACTGAACCTCATTCATCCTAAATGAGTCCACTGACCACTTAGCCTTTAGGGCGTTACTTGTTCTAAAGCGACAGTATTTTACATGATGGAGAGAGCAACACTACCAAATAACATTCCCAGACTTTCTTTGAATTGGAAAACAGTAAAAAGTGATGGCACTGAAACAGCAATACCAATTCATGAACCACTTTCGAAGATAAGAGCATAAAAGAATGACCGCTTGCTTTTTACACCGCCTTGAGTGAGCCAGTCACAGCACAGCTGGTCAGAAAATGGTCAGACAATAGCAACTGAGACCAAAAGAGCGTCATTCCACCAAGAGAAGTGACTCTGGAATGAGATTCTCATACTGGCCTACCGCAGACACCAAAAACAACAACCACATCAAAAACAACAATATCTTTGCAGAGCAAAATAGTGCAGTGGGTAAAATAGCACCATTGGTACTGGTGCTAGTTACAATCTATGTAAATGTGTCAGTGGCACAATCAAACAGGATTTCCTTGTTTGGGAAACACAATAGAATCTATTAGAGCAGTAACTTTTATACTGTAGCTACAATGCATTTGTTCTGTTTAGACCTGGCCAAATGAATCATTCCAAAGCAAAAGCTTTTTCCATAAACAGAGCCTGATCCTCCCATAGTGCTGGGTATGAAATGAGTACAGCTGCCACGGTTGTCCTGTAAATTATTTAGTCAGGGAAAGCAAAATCCTTTATTGTGGAGAGGGTCAATTAAATGTCACTCTGAGCTATAACATTTTCTCTAACATACTGTAAAGCGGCCAAATGGCAAAAATATTTTCATCACAGATAATAAGCAGCTTCTGTAGTTTCTGTTGTGTTCCCAGATCTACAGTACATCAGCCAACATAGCTAGCCCCAGATGTTTCCTCAAGTAGACTGCCTAAACTCAACTGCCAGTTGTTGCCGAGGCCAAAGACCTTCACTAGAAATCGGTCGGTGTGGGTGTGATCCTGTGGGTGTGAGCCTGCAGAGGCTGATACCCAAGTGTCCTTGAGCGAGACACCTTGACTCCTATCAAGGTTCAGCTTCCCTGCGCAGCAGATGTCCTGTGCAGCAGCCTACATGCAACTGACAAAATGGAAACAACTAAGTTTCCATATTCAGAAATTGTTAAAATTGATGTCATGATGTTTCATTCCATGTGCTCAAAACCGATATACATCTTCCACTTACAGTGTGGCATGAATAGATAGAAGACGTCAAACGTATGTAATTAAGCATCTAATTAATCAAATGCGAGATTCACTTTCTCATCCGCGCCACGAGTATGGAACGTTCGCTCCCCTCGGTACTCAGCGAGGAAGGAGGAGGAAGGAGGAAGTGCTCAGCAAGCTGTTACATTTACAAGTGCTACATCCATGCAAATGGAGCCCCCCAGCCCCCCCTCTTTGAAGGGAGATGCAGACATCCTGATAATGGAACATTTAACTACAACTATGTCGATTTCTTGTTGCATGTTGCGGTCTTAGTGTATGGCCAGCGGCCACTGATCGGATTTTGACAGGTCCGCACAAAGTTCTATAAATGTAATGGAAAATGGCGCTCACATGAAACTCGCACATCAGCGTTTTGTAAGTCTCGAATTCAACAGTAGGTAAAGCTTCTGCCTTAAGGAAGGCAGCTTCTTCTCACTCCCAGACATGCCGTTAGACAGGATTTAACTTGTTGTAACTCTTGTGTAGTTGGATCGGTCTGACAAATTTCAACAGTTTCTGTAAGCAGGGACTGCGCGCATTCCAGTGATTTAAGGGTCTTTGTGGTACCAAAAAGCCATCGCTCAGGAGGTGACCTGGAACTTGTAGTTTTTTCGTGATGTAAACAAGAGCGAAAAGCAAGACCAAGCACTGCAGAGAGAAAACATGTTATCAGATATTTGAATATCTTGACCCTGTTTGTTTCAATAGGCCTTCTTTTGCTATGTTTTGCCTTTTCGCTTCAATGTGTTTTACCACTATAATTTCTAGAGACATGGTGGGGGCGGAGGTTATTAGATAGGCTTGTGGGTAGGTCTTTTATTGATCTATCCATTGATCCATTACTCGCATGTCATGATAAGAAATTACTGCATGAGTAACTATGACCAGAGACAGCATAACTCAGTTGATGAAAAGATAAACACTATAAAGACAAGAGTAGCCATCAAAAATACAGAAAGCCAAGCCCACTAAATGTGGGCCAAAATTGTTAGCTGTCACACATGTGACAGACTGATGATCTCAAATTGTATACAAGGAAATCTAATCTAATGACAAAGAAAAATCTGACGTAAATGAAACACTGTGAATAGAATGCTTGGGATGAAGGCTGTTTTTCTCTTAGAGCAGAGATGTCAAACTCTTATTCACAATGGGCAAAAATTAAAAACTGGGAGAAAGTCGTCGACCAAACTCAATATTTACTGAAAACTGGACTGCAATTGTGCATGTTTTGCCTCCCTCCACACCTTTCATTTTCAATTTGTGCTTTTAATTATGACCACTGATGGGACTCATTGTGATTTTGAGGTATATTTTTCTGGTTTATTACAATGCGCTAGGCGAAACTTGACATAAATGTTAAGGACAAGCGTGGCAGCATCTGCTCTCTGTGACATTGTAAATTCACGCCAAAAGCATTTCAGTATCAGAGTCGGCAAAGTGATCGCTAACTGATATCCTACAATACTAGGCACAAACACAGACCGTGCTGAAACACAGTTCCAGTTACAGAGAAATATTGGTTAGAGATATTGGTTGCTTAGGGAGAAATATGGATTACATTATTTGTGATCAGGGTATTTGAGCAATAGAAATTGCTCAAAAAAAGAGTCCCATCTTCTCCAGTCTATCTGCTTGTGTATAGATAAACATACAGTAAATCATAACTGTTGTTGCTGGTACCATGTAGGTCAGTCCAATACTAGAACATTCCTCCAAGCACAGATGAAATAGCTGAGTAGGTAGCCTGGGGACTTCTGAACTTCTAAACTTTTGTTCCCCCTATGCTTGGGTTTGAACCCCATCTCATCTGCTTCAATCCCTCCAATCAGCATCTTCTGTAAACTACACTTACAGATTACTAAGCAGCAACACAGCAACTTCCGAACCCTCATATAAATCCTGTCTTTATATTTGGACCACAAACAATGCTGACTGCAATTTTCGATCTGCAGTTATTATATTTAGTGAAAGTTGACATAGATGTTAAGGACGAGCGTGGCGGCACCTGCCCACAATGATATCATAAATACACACCAAGAGCAGCTCAGTATCAGAGCAGGCAAAGTAATAACCCACTGAGTCTCACTTCGACTGACGCGTGGAACTGCACTTCAATCTTGAATTCAACAGTAGGTAGCGCTTTCCACGCTTTCCATGTCAACGGCAAACAGATTTCTGAGGAGTTCAAATCTTCACTTTTGGGCTTCAAAGTCGGTAAATCGCCAAGAAAATAGCGCTGAATACATACAACAAACTGGTCTATCCTACACATTTGTGATCAGATAAAATTTCTCTCAACTGTCTTGAAAGCTCTTGTTTTCCATCTTTCGTGAGACCATATTTGGAGTGAGATGTATTAAGTTTGTCCGAGGTGACTGGTAGCTTGGATGCTAATGATTGTCAACGGAAAAGAAAGGGCGTTTGGTAGTCTCGACCGAAGCGCCAACACACTAACAAAGCATTCTGGGACTTGTAGTATTAGTGGTGTATGCGCTGGCGGTCCAGTAATACGCATCTCATATCATCTCGGGGCTTTAAGACACCTTTGTCTTGGACAAAATCAATTACCTACATTTGATCGATTTTGTCAAGTTACACCAGAGATGTGGAGGTATATCTCTCCCGTAATGAGTGGCCCAGCCGTGCCTGAGTGTTGCACACGTGTCCCTGGTGGAAAAGGTTTGGACACCTCTGACTGAACAACAGTGGGTATCTTTTTTTTTTTTTCTTGAGTGTTCCAGGCTGCTGTGTACTCCACGCCCACAGGGCTGACTCAGCCTACTTCCAGAGCCCCCCTGAGCTTTGTTGCCTTATCGCTCCCTGACTCCACCATTGCATCTGTTATGCTGCCCATCCTCACATCATCATTACCATGACTGCTCCGCCAGCCATGACCACTTCTGTAGACCACCTCGTCTGCCACCAAGACTTGGAATCTTTGGTTATTCTCTCGTGTCCACGCCCTTGCTTGCTCTCTCTCCCTCTTTCTTTCTGTATCACCTCCTTTCTTACAAATACTTGTGTTTTACCAGTTTTGTTACATTGTCCTCCCCTTTGTGGTTCCAACTGCCCACCTCACTGTTGGTTACAATACCTCATCAAAGGTGTTGTTTTGTTTTGTGTCATTCTCCAAGAGACTCTTGAATTGTGTTTTATTGAGAGTATAAGTCCCTTCAAAATATTTTACGTGACACAGGGCAATGCACATGTCGTTTATTTGATCAGCTATTCTACTTAGTACATTCATTTTACTAACAGGCATTTTCTGAGGCACTGAGAAAAACAAATCCATTACTGTGCAACGGCACCAAGAGCAGGCTGTGTTGGAAATTATGCAGATGCTTTGTTTGAATAATAAATAATGAAGAAGGCAAAGCATGTATTTGTTTTCATTCGTGTGCTTGATGTCTATCTATGCATATAGTTATACTTCTGGTGTTTCACTGCATTTTGGTAAAGCTTTCACATGTAAATAACGTTCTGTAGATCACGGTTATGACTACACTGCGTGGTGCAATTGGCTTAAATGAAAGACAAATTCATCCAGCCATCAGATTGCTTGATTCATGTAATTAATGAAGCAAACACAGAGACACACACACAATCATTATCACTACTGTTTTCCCTTCATTTGAGTGTTATTTATCTCTACTGTACTCATCTATTGCCATTCTTTCAGACAAGTCAGTTCTTCAATTCATCACATCATACAACTAATTTATGCAATTGCTCTCATTTTACTGCCCCGCTTTCTGATTTATTCTTTCTCAGCTCCTTCTGTATATCCTAATTTGCAGGTGATACTTGTTGCTGAGGTTTTTGTAAGTCTTCATTCATTTGAATGATGACCCAATCTGTCATCTAATGAGTACGCAACAACTTGTTAATAAAAATGAATTGTCATTGAGAAGTTTGAAGGTGAAGGTGAAAATAAGTCACGCATCTGGTTTTAGCGAACAATAGCCAAATGCATAATTGCCACCTTGTACTAAATAAATTAAAAAGCTTGTTGCAGCCCAATAGTAAAAGCTAATACCTTGGGAGGTTCAGGGCGGGAGGGCAAAGCGAGAGGTAAAATGTTTGGATCAACTTAAACTGTCCTAGTCCTATCTGTCCTGTCTTACACAAGATGGTAGCCTGGTAGAGGGCATTCTTGGTGTTTGTTTTTTTAAAGCAGTTTTGTCTCTATGGAAACTAATCCTGCAGCTATGAGGTACCATGTGAATGAGAACAAGCCACTGTGGACTTTGAGGCGCTGAAGCAGCAGCCTGTGAACGTTAAATTTATCACAAAGCAAGGTCAGAATGCAACAAACAAATGGAGGGAAAATTACAATCAGATAGATAGATACGTGGCCCAGCCAACCGACCAACAGACAGACAGACAGACAGACAGACGGAGACTTTCTATGGATAGATTATATATTGTTTATATATGTTTATTGCATGAAAGCTAAATATGATGACATTTCTTGTTGACTCGGACTAATGATGTGCGACAACAGCCACTTTCAGCTAATTGGATAAATAATTAATTAATCACCCCACACTGCCATGGAAACAAGCCATTTTACAGCCAGGATAATAACATAATTACAATTGTAGGCCAAGATAGTCCAATCCACATTCAGCTTTCTCAGGCCTTGTGCCTTTTCAGATCATTTAACAATTATCTGGCATTCAGATGTGGAAAGAAAAGTTCAGTTTTTGTGACCAAATTACTACTTTCAGTAAGTACATTGGTACATAAGTGATAGAGAATCCATATGACCATAGCCATAATGCAGGCATGAAATGTAGCTGTTTGTTGACATTTACACACACGACTCACAGTGACTTTATCCTCCATGACTCTCTCTAACGATTGTTGACTAAACATGCATGACCAATTTTGGTCACACATGGCACGTGAGGACACTGCAAGGGGTTTTGGTGTGTACCAACAAATGTGACTCAATCAAGCTCTGCACATCCCAAGTGTGCCTGTTGTGCTATGTACTTACTTGCCGTAAAGTACACACATCATGTCACATATATGGAAAGCAGTGCTGTCGAACCACCACACGACGAAGCAGGTCTGAAGATGAAAGGCAGTCCACACTCTGAATTTCAAAGAGCAGAGTAGAGCAGGCCATGTCAGTCAAAGAAAATCCACCAAGCAGGACAATTATAGGCCACGGAAGAGCTTTTATATTGTTTTTAAAGAACTAGAAAGGTCTTGCAATGCGGTGGAAATGATCGCCAGTCTATAGTACAGCTCATTTCTTCGTACTGTAAAGCCATGTAGCGAAGAAAAAAACAATGTCTGATCAGGAGGCAACATGTTCCCACATTCTGTTTAACACATTCAGTTTCTTGGGAGTGCAGTTCACTAACATACATTTTTAGCGTGTGAGAAACAGCACCCGCCTTTACACCCTGTGTATATGGGTATTTTTATAGCTGCAATTACTGTGACTCCTTGGGACTGTAATGCGGTTCAAATTTCAATCCGTCTCAATTCAGCACTTCAAAATATACCAGAAGAAAATGGCATTTAAATGAAAATAATGAGTCACTCATTTAATGCACAATGAAGAAAACACCACAGTATCCACCATCACAACAGCCAAATCAAATGGCAGATACTCATCACAGTCCCATGTATTATTCGTCATAACCCTAAGTACCTGTATGCAGTTATCTATAGGTGTCTCAAATTCAACTGTGGGCCACTGTGCAATTTTAGGAAAAAATGGACAGGGTCAAAGCGTGTGGGCATGAATGAATACCACTGAAAGTCCCTGACAAATTGCCTCCATATCGGAGTTTTACCAAGTGTGAACAAATAAAAGAGTAACAACTTGAATACAGAAGTATGGGCATGCAAAGGAGATGTAAAAACACCAAATTCAGACGGAGTCTGAGATAATTAAGGGCGCTGAATGATGGAACTGAATGCTTTCTGTGATTGGATTTTGCACAGTCTGCGGATGTGTTCCATCTTAAAATCATGACTATTGATTTTCTGTTTAGAGGCTGTTGCACCATCTTAGCCCAATGTGCCAAAATCAGGCTTAGCTAAATCCAATAAAATTGTCAAAGGCAGAGCACCCCATACTGAATTAGGTATCTAATTCCTTTGTTTACATATATCCTCATTTCTGGTCACTGTGCTGGTAATCATTATTATGGTTGTGAGAGAGAAAATGAAATCAAGTGAGGCGCCACAGCAATTGTAGTAAGAGTTCAATGAATTATGACAAAAGCAATGATAACAGAAAATTATCCAAACATAGCATAAAAAAGCACTGTTGGCTGGCTGTGAGTGTTGTTTGAATGCCTCAACTACTCTCTGTATCGCATAAGTGAACAATCAGTACAGATTACACAGAAAGCTTGACAATGTTTCTATTAGTAAGAGCACAAACATCATCTCTTTGCTGGGAGGAAACCTAAGGAGTTGTAAAATAAAATGGAATAAAGCTGGTGGTGCAAGACAGTCATGGATTTTATTGAATGAACAGAGAGAGAGGGTGTGACGAGTTCAGGAAACATCAAGGAATGCGTTGTGGAGAAAAGAGGTCGCCTTGTGAGAGGGTTTTTTTTCCGCGTTAAACTGGGCGTGAGACTGGGAGTCAGCCACAGTGAAAGAGTGTGGTTAAGCCTTAGACTTTTATTCGGCACTCTCGTCTGCACTGAGCTCTCAGCGAGGAAGGACAAGGGAGACAAAATAGACCCTTCAAACATTTGCCGGCGCTGCTGGTGTCTCACATCATGACAGTAAGAGACGTAAAATAACACCTCTGTAGCTAACAACAAGAAGGTCTAGCTATTATAAAGAGAAATTTCTGTGTAGGTGTGTGTGGAGGATCCTGCCTTTACTTTCAATTTCATCAACTCATCTATATTCATTAAATGTGTTTGGCCCCAAGTTTATTGGTTTCAAACTATCCCAAACTGTCCAAAACACAGTCATTACCTGTCTGCAAGCCTTTTGACAAGACACAAAAAGTGACAGATTTTTTTTTAAGACTGACATCAGTAGGACTTGATCGATAAAGAATTGGAGTCAGTACAAATTACCATTTTCCCAGAGTGAATTCTTCTTTCTCTCCTTTGTCTTTCCTTGCCATCCACATCACCTAGTTTACTGTATATTGTTCATATCTCCGTATATAGAAAAACAAGCATTTAATCTCATGATGTCGTATCTAAGAAAAGATTTCGTGTTTGTGTCTCGCATTTTAAATTACATGACTTTCTAACATATCACTGTATTCCATATCTGCTCTAATATATCACAATGTCTGTGTATATCTGTTCATAGAATCTTAGTAAAGTGAATAGCTAGATAACTGCATCTTATTATGTTTTAAAGGAAAATGTATGTGTATCTTGAGGGATAAAAGAGTGAATTCACCATTTTGGCCTTTCTATTTTCGCAAGAAACCCGATGTGCAGAAAATGTTTACAGCCATGGTAATCTAAGTAACATCTTGAATCTGTGTAGGTACACAGATTATCTTGGTCCAACACTTCATCATTCGTTGGACTCTTTGACACAGATGCTCAAACTAAAAATTACAGGTTCAAGTGTTGAATTACCACCAACAATTGTAAAGACTGAATGAGAATTATATATCCCTGCCACTACCTGCTCTTGATAACCACTTTCTCCTCCTGCGAAACTTCAGCAGAGGTAGACTGCGGCACAAGATATTCAAACAAACATAAAAAAGTGTAATACCAGATCGTAATGAAAGATGAGCACTCGCTGAAAAATGTGGTGGAAGAGGGTATCACTGTGGGTAACAATCATTCCATACACATGCAGCGCACATACACCTACAGGTGACAGCACAATGTTGCATAACGTGAAATCCACCCTAAGCAAAGGCAATATTCAGAACGAGGAAATTACCAATCATAGATAAGTCCAGACTTCACAGCACATTTGTGTCTGGACAAACGACACAGTACAAAGATTTAGGAAATTGTTCTTTACACCATTGACTTTGTCTGCCTGCAACACATGTTCTCTAATCTGTGATAACAAATAAGTCTGCAGGATGGGGAGTTTAGAGGGAGTTCAATATGTGCAAATGAAATATATTTGCTGTCACTTCTCTGAAAGAATATCTATCTCTCTGAGTCTGCCCTAGGTGAAATAGGTACCTTGTGTTTGTTAACGCCAAGCACCAGGTTGTTGAATGAGAATGACACTGGAGCTCAACAAGCAAAAAATAAAAAAGTACATTTGCCACTTGAGTAACCACTGGGCTGTAAAAATTCCCTTGAAGCACTCTTCAACAATTCTGAGTTGTTTTGTTTCCCTCATGTACAGCACACTGGATGTTTTTTGCTTCTGTTCAAGGAGTGTTTGGAACATGCAAGTGTTTGCTGTCATCAATCGTGGAGTAGAAAACTGTTGTTCTCAAATTGAGTGAATTGGATTGAATACTGTGCAACACCGAAGTATACGCCCAAGTAAGAGTAAAAAGTGAATGAAAGAACCAAGAAAATGTTAAATGGAGTAAGAGTATGTGTAATTGACTCTGACCATAGCCAGCTGCTCTGGGTCATCACATCACATGAGTGGAGCTGCACAGAGCAGCAAGTCTCATGGGGAGCAACCTCTGTGCATTTCATGACATTCGTCATCGCCTGTCTAACAGACCGTTTCAACAGAGTAATGTATAAAGTGGAATCCACCTTTGGGCCTATTTAAACACCATGGTATGTTAAATCCATGATATTGAGCTTATTCAAGAGGCTCTGTTGCCATTAAATGTTGTCATTATAGAACATGAGAGTGCACCTTTCGCCGACCTACCTCTTCAAATTTCATTTCCCAACAATAGGTTTCCCACTACCGGGAATCAATCCGTCATCCAAGTATCCAACTATCAATAGAGAGCCTGCTTACACTCAGATGGACTAAAAAAGGAATGTTTAGGTTGTGTTTGTCGGGGAAATTTGGTGAAATGGTCTTGACGTGCAATGTGACAGAAGTATCTTTAGGGGATTCATATTTAAATCCTACCTCTCTATCGCTGTTACCAGTGACATCAGTTTCTAATGCTGCAGATGCAAGGGGAAGAAGTCTCATCTGGTTCAGTTTAGGGCCACTCTGAGTCGGACAGAGGGGCACTTTGTGTGGTCGTGGCATTCCACCACACTGTACCAGTCAACCGAGGATGAGGGAAGTCAGTGGGGCCCACATGGGTTCCTGTAGCCCCTCCCAAAAAAAGAAACTGAAAAAAGTGATGGGATGAAACAGCTTTAGGAATGGTTGGTATTCTGAGATGTTATTGTCCTCCACAAGTTTATTTCTGTCTTTCATCGAGTTCCAGGGAACACAGCCAACCAATGAGAATGCTGCACTTTCACAGACTCTGGATCATCACGTTCCCACAATCAAAACATCCTTATACAACAACCTAAACTATGTGCGTATCTAGTTACATACACGAAAAAGGGCAAACCATACTATGATGCATGGGCCCGACCCATGTTCATCATGTTGACAAAATGTAAACTCTTAAAAAGAACAAACCCAATATGTGTCAGTCGGCATTTGAGAAAATCTAAGAGCGACATCCTACATTAATAACTGTGATGGGGATCAAGAGAAAGTGAAACTCCCCTATCTCCATAATAAGGCATTTGATGCCCACAAAATCTGACTATTCATCTAACTTTCATCCCCAGTGACACTGGGCCATTTTGAAAAAAAGACCAGCTAGTACATCTTGAGGCTGTAAATAGATGGCACTTATTTTGGATAGCGTGACGATAAACTCACCACTCTGTTATCTCCCTTTGCAGCCCTCCTTCCTCCGTATGTCGCAAAAACTTATAAAGTTTGCCTCTCTCGCTCTCCCTTCCCTCCCTCCCTCTCTCTCTCTCTCTCGCTCCCTCTCTCCCTTTACCTCCTCTGTCAAGTTGAGGTACACTGCCCTCTCCTGGCAGGTCACCGGTGCACCTGCAAATTGACTTCTGAGATCTGCCCCTAAGATTTTACTGTTCTTGAGATTTGAGGTGCTCAAGATTTTAAGAGTTTCATGAAAAATAAAGACAAGTGGAAAAGCAAAGGCTTGTGTCAAGTGTCAAGGATTGTTTAGCAACATTCGGTTAGTGCTGTTATTGTCATTGTTTTCTCAAGATACAAATCCAGAAATCCAAACAGATCAATAACTGAATGTTCAACTACGTGTTTCACAACAGATAACTTCAACACCAGATAAGTACAAATATGACTGATATCATCAAACAGGTGTGTCTGCAAAAGCTAGGTCGTATCTAACATGGTTTATCTGTCATTCATTGTTGAGATGAAATGTTGAGATGGAATACAATTCAAACAGCTGTTGTTAAATTGAAAATGTTGTGTGATGGCAAAATCTCAACAGCTTTATTGCCTTTTTATTGTTGCTGCAAAAGAAATGCAGAAACAGTAGAGCACCAAGAGACAGTGATTTTGAAGCCAACACTTAAGCTTTACTGTTTAATTTTTCCTCTCGGGTATAATTTAAAGAGATTATACCCGATCCTGAGCCATCTGAGACCGATCATGCCTTTTACTTTTACTATCCCCACATTGATAGTCCAGATACACTAAACAGCATTCGTTATGTGCCAGAGCAAAGCTATACACAGTGGCAATAAGAAAACTGTGGGTAGACATTTGTAAACCTCAACAGCACATGTTTCATGCAATCAGTCTCCATGTCGTACAGAATGATTGCATGAAACATGGATAAGTGATTTGCATGATTGGCTTTGATTAAGTAAGATGAGTTAAGAAAACATATTTGAAAAAACTTGGGGAAAAAAACATGCCATCCCACCTGTACTGTTATTTGAAATTTCATTGTCAACAAATATTTCCAGATGTTTATCACCTGACCTTATGATGGGAGAAGCGTGGAAGAAGTGAGATAGTGGTACCAACTCATTTCACACCAGGCATCCAAATCTGTCAATGCAGTGAGATTGCATAACGTTGGTCAGAATGTTAAAGAGTTACAATATCTTTTCCTTGATAGACACATACAAAAAAGTGTATCTCAATGTAATCACCCTGATATTGTCGCTGTTAAGATTGTTTTGGTGACAAACATGACAAAAGAATTCCATAAGGCATCAGCTCATGAGTGATTCACAAGAGTAGATAGATAGATAGATAGATAGATAGATAGATAGATAGATAGATAGATAGATAGATAGATAGATAGATAGATAGATAGATAGATAGTAATAATAAATCGTTTTCATGAATCGTTGATAATTATTGAATACCTTTCTTCATTTCTTGTCACATGTGAAAAAATTGTAACAAATATTGGGGATTCTTATTGTCGTTATTGTCATCATTCATTCTTACCATCATTTGTAACAATGAGGATAGTTAATGGTGTGGCCCAACGATTCTGAAGAATTCTTACTACAGTATTTCGGCGATACACTGAGAGCAGACAGCAGTGGTTTAACGCTCTGAAATGTTTCGGTCGGCATTTCGTCTTCATTTCGGCGCCACCTTTGAATCATTAATGTTGTTTTCCTGGCGCGTTTGGCGGGCGCGCGCTCCCCGGTGGCTGCTTCCTGTTTCGCAGACGCGCGCCCCCGTGCCGGACGTTCCCCCTCTCACCCCTCTGCCTCACGTGTTTTGTGTGTATAAAAGCTGCGTGTGTGCGTCTGCCCATCATGTCTACTGAGTCCCCTGACAAACGAAGGAAAATGGAGTCGGCGCTGACCCAACTCAAGAAACACACGGTGGTCGTGGCGGACACGGGAGACTTTAACGGTAAAAACCCGCTCCCGACGCCGGCTAGTGTTAGCAGTTAGCCGCCGAGTCGTAGGCGAGTGAATGACCGCGGTGACACGGAGAAGACTTCGCCTCCTGTGGGGGACCTCCTTGCACGAGATAACCCTGTTGACTTGGCCGTGCATTGTAGAGGATGCCCTCTCGCAAAGAAACACGGCGATTTCACTAAGTTTCTCTCCTTAACTCATGCTGGCAATCTTATAATCCGATTGCTTCGCCAGTTCTTAACGTTACCCAACTTAGTAACAGCTGCTTCGCTTTTAAAACATGGTGATAGTTACAGCCCCACTAGCTTCTAAGTATGTTTGTCTTTACGGTGTCTTAGCTCGCATATTGGTGTACTACTGCTTTGATGGAAGAATGATTTCGTCAGCAATCTTAGTGGGCACATCCAACGTATTTTAGTGTGACCGGTGTAACCTGAAGTATCGTAGAGCGACAGATGATTCACCCTCCATCTTAGTGTCTGTCGCGACTGTAAAAGGAACCTTGCATTTCCCATCTACCTGAATGAGGAACTGTGCACGGTAATTGCACAAAGCAGTGATGTGAATCCGACGTTTCCTCATGCCGGCCTTGCAGAGTCAGGATGACATGACAGAACAGGTTTCTTGCTTCAGGCCGTTGCTATGGCGTGGAGTTGAGAACCCTGTGACAATGATCCTCTGCTAGCCCAGATCGTTGGAACCGGGCCACGGATCGGCACCAGGCCTCCCATTCATCACCTTATATAAACTGTTACCGCATGTAATCATGCATCATCATGTAATCGTGCAACATGCGAACATGTAATCATCCATCATCATTTATAAATCCAAAGCCTTTGATGTCTCAAGTTACTCCCCTCTTTGTTTAGATGGAGGAAGGTACTTTATTGACCTATTAATAAAGTGCCTACCAACCTGTGTCCCCTCTCAGAATTCAGTTGGTCTGCACAGGTGTAGATATTTCCAGCAGCTCCCAGGTTTTCCCTGTGAGCGTCCCCCAACATGAGAGCAGCCATGGAGTCATGGGGGCCCCGGTCAGATCTCTATGGAGTTTTCCACACTATTCCAGTCCCCTTACTGGCGGCACCCTACCTTGCCCAAACACTGCTTCAGCATTACAACAGGGTACAATAATTGTGTAGTGTGCGTACAGGAGTACACACTTTTTTATTATATTAATGTGTTCCATCCCCCATGACTTAACTTAACAGGAAGCACATGTTTTATTTAGTAATTGACTCTGGGATGTACACATGATGAGTGTAGATAGGAGTTCCTCTAAAGTATGTTGTGTGTGAAAATGCAGTGACTGTGCGGCATTATTGTCAGGCTAGGTTAAGAATGAGATTTTCCCTAAATGTATGAGAACATGTTCTGTGTTACACCACTCCTGTTTTTACTGAGAGGTACAAGAATGTCAATAGAATTGACATGTAAGATTGGTGTGTGAAACCCGTCATTGTTGTCGAAGCGTTGTTGTTCAATATGTGGTGTAACAGCCTTGCCTAACCTGTGTAATTAGGGAAGTGTGCTGATTTGTGGTGTTGTGAGCGTAACTCAGAGGTAGATAAGGAGGCTTTTGTGAAAGGTGTCTGAAAACTATGAAGTAACTCAATACATTTGTCGTGGTGATAGGTAAAACCTATCACGGGCTTTACGGGAACTGGTTTTAGACAACTGTTCAAAATGTATGATTTGAGCCCCAGTCCGTATGAAGCACAAGAATTTTATCATCAGTTCAACTGTAACCCAACTGAGTACAACTGTAGCCCAATTATCACGTGTCCAGTTTTTGCCCTGTCATGTGCAAGGCTGGGGAACAGATATCGATATTCTAATTTCACATGCCCGCTAGATATTAGTAAACACATGTAGAGGGAGTTGATGTGAGGCAGATTATTGTGAAATATTGAAATTGAGCTCAGTTCACCTCTATTCATGATGATTTTACAAAGTTGCTCAACTTTGGCCTGTGAGAAGACTCGACACTGCAAACCATAAAAATTTCTTGAGTCCCAAATATACAGCATGTAGTGATTGCATTAGTTTGTCCCTCCAGACAAACGTCTCTCCTCTCTTTTTCAATGCAAGTATCTCAGTGATTATGTAATATCCAGGCCAAACCTGCAGAATTCTTTGTGTGAGAAACCACACCCCATCGTCTCATGTTGCTGCCACTTCACTAACAGTTTGCTTGCAATGGTTGTCTTGAGCCATCTATCATACGCAGCAAATGACAGCAGGATCCAAATTCATTTTCCGTGACTTGTCAAAGAACAGAGAGGCTTTGTCCCCCCTGGGCCTGGCAGCACTGTGTAGGTCTGTCTGCTGAATACCAGTGGCAGACATAACGCTCCTCTCGTCAGTGGAATTACCCCGGTGCTTTGCCCTCTGCTCGCTTTCACTTCATTTCATGCAGTTTCGTCAAACATTTGTCAGTAACTGAAGAAGAGGCTCTCAAAATTAATGCCTGCACATTTCAAGATCGTTTTTTTAAGTCTTGATATAGGAACCTTCAATTTTTCGTCTTTGTGCCTCAAGTTTATTCATGACACAAAGTCAGTAGCGGTTGCTAATAATTCTGTCTGTCTAATTTTAACAATTTTTTGTTGCATTGTCAGTATCAATGTGTTATTAGTGCTTCTGCCATAAAGACGAACTTAACACACAGTTTTACCATTCAATATAGCAAAATGAGAAAGTATTGGCATCGACACTTCTGTGTATTACAGGAATGTCCTACATCGTCCATTTTTGTGGACCAACTTCGTTTTACGCGGGAATGGCGTAATAATAAGTCTGCCCTGCAGATGGCGCACTAGTCAACGTCTTGAAGCGGAATAGCCTCTGTTAGAGGAGTACGGTAGCCATGTAGGGTGGTGCGTCACTGAGCAATTTGGAAGGTTCTCGGGAAATTTTCGTATTCAGCAACTCAACAGGACAACACATACACTGAGCTAAGAAAAGTAAAATTGTCGCATCAGTATCTATCATTGACATTGTAACATGTCTGCCTGAATTAAACCAAAGTTTTCAATGGGCTGTGGTCTCTAAGCGAATTGATGAGAGTTCTCCCCCATGTCATTTTCATTTCTCAGGTTGCCCTAATGTGCAGTATATACTTTGAAGTTGTGTCCATGAAATGTTTGAACCATGACCAGTTTTACTCGTATGAAAAACACATTTTAACATAATTATGTAAGTCTTAACATTTCAAGTTAGTGTGGTTTGTATAAAAGTGTATCCTGGCCTTTGAAATTATGGACATTTTGGTCTGTAGTTGCACACACTGATGTTTGTAAAAGTGAAATTTCTAACCCATGCTCCATCATGTGTCCTGCAGCTATCGACGAGTACAAACCTCAAGATGCCACTACTAACCCGTCCCTCATCTTGGCTGCATCCAAGATGTCAGCCTACCAACACCTGCTCGACCAGGCTATTAAGTTTGGCATCGCCAAAGGCGGGTAAGACAGATCCTTCACCCAGAAGCTACACAGTTTTTATTAGCTAATACTCGCTTTGTCACAGTTTTGTTCTTTCTAACTCTTTTGCAGGGTTTTCGCAGTCAAATGTAAAAATGCCCCACTTCACAGTTGAAGTTGTGAACTTCACATGAAGTTCACAATCCTAATAATTTGTATGCTCCTTGTCCAGCACTGAAGAGGAGCAGGTGACCAACACCATGGATAAGCTCTTTGTGAGTTTTGGCCTTGAGATCCTGAAGAAGGTGCCAGGCCGAGTCTCTACGGAAGTCGATGCCAGGTAGGCGAAAATGACTTTGCGTTACATGCAAAACTATTAACAAACAGAATGTGTCCACAGTGTCACTCATAACATTTTGCTAATCTTATGTAATTGAAGACGAATAGAGTTTAGAAGATGCTTGACGTATGATTGAGTCAGTTTTGTCTCCAATCTATTCTTCACCTTTGATGCTTCATCTCTGAAAGTTGCTAAGTGAACACTAGAAAAAGAGTCAAACTTGAACTTGAATGTCTTCCTTTTTTCTCACCCATTAGACTGTCCTTTGATAAAGAGGGAATGATTGCAAAGGCACGGAAGCTCATCGCTCTCTATGAAGAGGCTGGCATCAGCAAAGAACGTGTTCTCATCAAATTGTCATCCACGTGGGAAGGAATCCAGGCTGGAAAGTATGTTGCATAGTTCTGATATGCTTCCAGTGATGCTTCTTGCCCTTTTCCACCACAGAAATGTCTGAGGAAACGAGCGTGAACGTCTCAATTAGTCCCCCTCGGTCACAGGGTGTGGTCAGAGGTTGAGTTAGGTGCTGGAACATGGACATACTGACTGATGATGAGAAATTCAGTTCAGCTCCACTAGTGTTTGAATATCCAATGTGTCATGTAGCTGTTCGGCAGCTAGGTAGTTGAAGAGTCATGTGTCTACATAGTTTCTGCCTAATTATACAGCTGGTTAGCATCAGAGTAAATGTCTGCTTTGTCACACAGGGAGCTGGAGGAGAAGTACAACATTCACTGCAACATGACGCTGCTGTTCTCCTTCGCTCAGGCTGTAGCATGTGCTGAGGCACGTGTTACCCTCATCTCTCCATTTGTGGGGCGAATCCTGGACTGGTACAAGGAGAACACAGACCGCAAAAGCTACGAGCCTCACGAGGACCCAGGTAATGTACCGCAGTCATTGGCGTGGCACATGTTGTGTTGACATGCATTTTATTGTCTGTAAATTGGTGTTGGGTTAACAGGATTAGTCATGAACAAGGTCTCCAGAAATGAAAATGTTGTGACAGTAGTTGTTGCTTCCTCCAAAGGTGTGTTGAGTGTGACCAAGATCTACAACTACTACAAGAAGTTTGGTTATACCACCGTGGTGATGGGTGCCTCCTTCAGGAACATTGGGGAGGTGAAGGCACTGGCCGGCTGTGACTTGCTCACCATCTCACCAGGGCTGCTTGCCGAGCTCAGCCAGGATCATGGCGTTGTCACCGAGATGCTCAGCGTGGAGAAAGGTACTGCCATCTTTTCAAAAGAGAATATTTTTCAGCATGTTGTTGTTTCTCATATACTTTGTTAATGCACAGACATTACCGGTACTCAAAATAGAATTTAATCTCTCAGCATCTAGAGAAATGATTACACACTTAATTGCATAGCAGAATGTCATTACAACGTTAGCTTACATGATAGTTGGTTATCAGTCTTGTTTTGTTTATCTGCAAAAACCACGCAAAGAGTTCATTAGTCATATAGTTTGTTACCTCTTCTGATTATTGTTGTCAGGGCTGTAAATAGTTATAAAGGTCTTTATTTTTAGATTGTTGATGTGAAACAAAGGATCCAGACATTTCATCACCAAAATTTAAGAAGTGATTACTCAGATTATCAGAAGTCATTGCACTCTGTGATCCTTGTTTTTGTTGTTTTTCAGCTAAAGTCTGTGATCTGGAGAAGATCCACCTTGATGAGAAGGATTTCCGCTGGCTACACAATGAGGAGCGCATGGCTGTGGAGAAACTCTCCGATGGCATCCGCAAGTTCGCTGCAGATGCCATCAAATTAGAGACCACGATTAAAGTAAGAAGTGTGTTTAAACATCCGAAGTGTGTTTGAATCTCCACACGATTGGCCTGTTTTGCTGAGTTTGTGTATCTAATCTTCACAGGACAAAATTCTCAATGTAAAGAACGGCAAGTAAAACTCTGGACCACGAGTGTTTGACCACATGGACGGGAAGTCCTAAATGACCTGAGAGGGGTCAGAGGCCTGCAAGGACCTCTTGTCCCCTGATCCGCCCACTTTCCCAGGATGGTTTCCACTTAATGGACAACGTACCTCTTTTAAACTGAGTTTGATTCCCATCCTGAAAATCAATGTTTTGATTGAAAAGTAATGTAATGACGCCAAGAGATTTTGCCAGAAAGAACATTAACCCTTTCTTGGACTAATGCAGAAAGTCTGAACGTCTTATCTATTAAGAAGGACCAAACACACGTTTTCATCCATCAACATTTGAACATGTTTGGAGCAAAAAGTTAACTCTAGACATTTCTGACATTCCTCTTGCTATTTTCCTGGGTTTTGCAATAAATTAATTGTCATTTCAGGCTCTTGTGTTATTTTGTCATTGTCATGATCTTTCGGTTGAAAAGCAAGCACCATAAGACACCTCCCCATAAAAGTTGCATTAAAACAACTACCTTATGAATGGGATTTGCTCGCCATACCCACCAATAATAAGCCAAAGCTTATCTAGAAGGACTGATTTTGAACGGCTCACAATGCAGGCATATCTCATCATCTGTGCAATGCAAATGCATCAAAATGTAAAAATCTTGAAGACCTCATGTTCATGAATGTCTTCTTGTAAAAGATGTGTCATATGAGGGAAAGGGGGTTACAGTGAATGGCATGGAAGTAATAAACAAACACAGAAGTCCTGCAGAGGATGAATAAAAACTTAGAATGAATGGCTCTGAGAATACTTTTAGGCCATTTTGGGTCCTCTTTGACACTTATCCGCGACGGCCACTTGTTCAGAGCATGGCATTGCTACACTGTGCTGTCTACGCTGGTGCATGCATGGTGACTGCAAAGAGAAGAGGGGGATGAAGGGAGGAGGGAAAGGAGCACATGAACACATACAGTCAACAGAACAACACAATTCGGCCACAATACCGTGGATAAGATTTACTGCTGATGGATGGATGAATAGACAAATAGAACAATCTGTAATAGGCATTATTACAATCGCTGATACACATAAGAATCTAGTAAAGTAAAAACTGAAAGGACTGCACTTGTCACTTTAAGGTCAAGCCGGTTCCACTTCATTCTTTTACCACCATCTCCAAACAACCAAAGATAACCTCTGCGGCAATGCTCAACATTTAATAATGGGCTTCCCCGAACCATTTCCTCCTGATAAGACGGATTAAATTGAACTTCAGAGGTAAAGAGAGGCACGGAGTGGGACAGTTAAAGGTAATGTTTTACTGTTTACAATGCTTTGTAGTGCATACAAATAATATTGAGACTGTATTTATGATTTTGTATATCTGTGGCAAAGTGAAAGCACCACTACTGGGTAGGAAAAAAAACGTCACTGTTTAAATTTTGACAAAATGTTTTGTCACATTGGACAAGTTTCAGAGCAGCAACTTTGACTGAATCAAACCACAGCATTGATATTTATGTCGTTATTTTTGGTTAACTTTCTGGCATATATGAAACCTCCCAATGGTGTACTGAAGTCTGATCCTGTTTGTGTCTAGAGGTAAAAAGACCTTGGCATGATGGACGTTTTCCCTAAGCTGATCTTTTTACAAAGCCTGGTGCTGCTCTGGTGTGGCTTAGACTGTGAAGCCTCTTCACTGGGGATGACTGTTCATGTTATACCACATATTAACGACGGAGGGAGAACGGTGGGCACTTGTTCCTTTTTTCTATTGAAAACCTTGATGTAGATATCTACTGTAAGTTGCTTTAAGATCGGTGTTCACAGAGCCCTCTGGATGGGGTTGGTGTGATAAACATTTACGGGAAGATTCATACAGGAATGTAATATAACATGTTCTCTGTTACTAGTCTTGTGATCTCACAACTCCTGCAACCTGTTTTTTTTCATTGATTAATATTGTCAATCAAGTATTGAGTGTTTCTGCTGCAGACTGTAATTTTCAGAGGAGAAATTGTGTTTGGTTGGCATTCATATAAAAAGCATAGTGTAGAGGCATGCGGGGGTTAATGACAAGCTACACACATTTTGGAACTTTACCCTGCTTCCCACAGGTGCGGGCTCATTTCACTGTAATTGCCCCTAATCCTTGTCCGGCACTCAGCAGCCTGTGTGCTGAAGGGGAGGGGTGTGTGACCTACCCTGCATCAACCCTGTTGACAGGCTCTAAACCTACATCTGGCTGGTGTGTGCGCCACTGGCAGAAAAATGTCCCCAGTGACTACAACGCCAACGTCACTCTGGGGTATGAAAATTTCTCCCTCGACATAAGACACGTTGTCACATGAAGTTTGTTGTGCACTTTCGTGTAATGGTGTTTGTGAACATAATATGTATCAAATGCTACAGTTGACAAATGGGTTTATAGGCTACAGTGACAGTTTGATGTGTTGGGGGTTTCTCATGGGCAAACAATCTGTGAGGGGCCAGTGTTGGCAATTATACTTAACCAAAGTAATGACTATGCAAACACTTAAAACCACCCAACAAGGACAGCGAAGAATAGTAGGAGGCTAATGGGCGGAAAAGAAAACCTGTTTGACAAAAAGCACTGATACTATCAAATAAGTCTGGGGAGATCTATGACATTATTCTTACAGCCTCAGTCTTTTACCAAAATGTAATAAGTGCAGTAATGATGTGATTCTTCACTTGAGACATGTAAGTCCAGCCTTAGTGTCCCACTTAACAGTCAGAGCTGAGAGTTTTGTGCTCAACATTTTCAAAATATTACAGATGCAGAACTAAATGTGGGTTTATATTAATACATTCAACATTTTTCACAAAGGTCCAATGTTGGATTCTATGTATCTCTGAGAGCAACGCCAACAGGTAGGGGCCACGCTGGAAGACTCAACATTCCCCCTTTTGTTGCACTGCCACCACCTCTGAGGTAAACATAGTGTGACACACACAACTTGGCACCTTCACCCGCTTTGATGGAATAATTTTATAACCTACACCAGTATGTTGATTTTTTTTTCTCTATATATATATGTGATTTGAACTGTTGTGTTATTGGAGCAGAGCTCGCGTGAGCTGCCCTCGCTACATCCGCCTGTCTGTCAAGGACCTGGATGGGGACAGAGTGCGATGTCGCTTTGCTCAAGCTGACAAGGGAGAGTGCCTCGACTGTGCTCATCATCCATTCATTGAGCTGAATGAGGTGAGACCGGAGCAATGAATACATTGATCCACCAAGTTAGCGTTGTGGTCTGTGTTCTTTCCTGTAATATCATCGGTCTTACAACATGTGATATAAACAAACATACAAAAGCCTGACTGACATTATTAAGTTCAACAAATGTTTCCCAACCATATTGAAAATAAGTATCTATTTAAAAATGAGAAATGATAAGCATTAATGAATGCACAGAATCCAAAGACTAAAGATCCCATATGACGTATCTTAAATCAATTTTAGGACATTGCTTGATGTCTGTCACATAATTCATCCTTGGGTGAAACCAAAGAATGGTGACAATTTGTTTACGGACATCTCATTTGCCAGGAAACATGCATGTTGATCTACACTGGTCGAGCCTCTGCGGGGCAGTATTTCATCCACTTGATGGCTGAGGACATATTGCCTGTCTTCTCAATGGGGCAGCGGGCCGACAAGGACCCGCTCAGTGCTGTCCCAGTGCATCTGTCGCTCACTGGTAAAGTCTCTGCTTCCTCCGTTTATACCGTTGTGGATGAATCTCTCAGTAAATCCCTGCCATATGACACTGACAAGATAGAGTTTAGACCAATATATAAATCTGGTGGTGAGAGCAAGCCTTGCTGGTTAACTAAAAAAAACAAACGAATATTTAAAATGACACCATCTTGAGGAACACACTCAAACACATGCATCAATACACCCAAACACCTCAAAACATTTCAGACTGACTTTTCTAGACTTTTTGAATTTCCTGCTCTAGATGTGAATTAGAATTTCTAATTGTGTTTCCCAGTGGAGGAAGCAGCCTTGGACTGCAGTGATGAACCGGTGGCTGAGGCTCAGACACCATTGGCGAACACAGTGTTGTTTGTCCTGCCTTATGGCCTGGCCAATTTCACTGCTCAGTACATCTCTGAGAAGGAGAAGTAAGCATATTATGTGTTTGCTTTGCTCAATCTTAGGGCGACACATTCATTTACGAAATGCTTGGTGACATAACCCTTTGACAATTACTTTCTGCACAATCTTACAATATGTGCCCTTCAGTTCCTGCATCAATGCAAGATTGGGTCTTTTTTTTTTGAATAATGTGCTACAGATAGCTATAGTATGTTGCTGATATTTCACAAAAAAATGGCACATGGTGATAATGACATGGCATCAACCTGTGCTAAATGTCAACAAAATAACTATGTCATTTCATAGTGTTTCAGAAGTGGCGGTGGTTGGCCCCCCTGACCTCCACAGATCTCAGCTCAGATCACAGGGTACCATGGTAGCCGAATCCCTGTCCTGGCTCCGCGTTGAAAACAGACTCACCCATCTTCTGCCCATATGCTTTGTAGCAAATACCGAAAGGTGGGTGCTCATGTTTTTCACACAGAATGCATATTTTCCAAAGATTTCGGACATTGCTCTCAGAGTAATCTCTGGTTCCAACATGTTTTCTTTATGTTTTGGTGTATAGGATGTATGGGATTTCGTTCCTAAACCTAAATACACTATGCATGTCATCTATGTTACGCTTCCATTTTTTCACATACTCATCAATTTTACCGAAATGTTTTTTGCTTACGGCTTATAAAAACTGACATGAGTTTAGATAATGGCTGTCACAGCAGCTGATGTGAGTACTCAAATTGCCAATATACAGTAACACAAGGTGGTGTGATTTTCGTATCTTGCTCCCGCAGCTTGCAGTCCGAGCCCAGGTGTATTTGGCTGTTCCAAAGTAAGAGCCTCAGCGTATTGCAGACTTCTCATCTACAAACATCTACATGCATTTGAAGTGATACATTGTATGCTAAAGCAGGCCTGCATTTTACTTTGCAGGGCAAATGGAGATGCCACTCAAGGGAACAGGTTAAACACAAATGTGTCACATTCATAATAGAGACACTGCAGTTCAGAGTGGTCAGGATGTGATCAATTGTTGATATGGCCACTGGTAATGTAGGAACATGAATGTGTCTTCAATCTCACAGAACTGAGGTGTAATTCCACACACATGTCCGTGTTGCTACCTGTGGCCGTACTGAAGGACATCCAACTTGAAGCATTGACGCTCAACAGCCGTACCTGTCCCATCACCCATAACTCCACTCATGTGACAGCTGTCATCCCTCTGAATGGCTGTGGCACCAAAACAGTGGTAACGTCCAAATCACTCGCATCTTTGTGAATGAGTCACGTGCAAACACGACTGGGAGTTATGTTAAAATCTGTGGAATTGTCTCAACCTGTGAGTTATTTCATGTCCGTCCATCTCTGGTTAGATGACAAACATTTAGAGTGATTTACTGATGGTGGACTTCTGATTGTCTTCCAGAACCATGATTCAGAGATTATTTACACCAACACCTTGCAGAATGTGCACAATGGCACTGTCATCAGACGCCAACCCTCCCTGCTTGTCCCCCTGATCTGTCGATTCCCTGCAATGAAGACTTTAAATTCGTACAACATCACCATGCCAAAGGAAAGGGAGACCTTTGGCGACGTTAGATTTTGGCTGGAGCTGTCCTTGCCGAAAGAGGAGACCCTGCCAGGAGTCACGCTTGATGCAAGGACTCACATGCTTCCCACCTTATCAGAGCGAGTGCGAAGGAATGTAGACTCCGTCAGTCCCACAAGCAGAAATGGCGCCCCCGCCGCCCATTCTGAACTGAGGGGTGCAACCACAGTTCACAAGCTGGATCTCCATGTGATGTCTAACTGCAGTGTGAAAAGGGTTGAGATGATTGTGAGCGAATGTTCAGAATCCACGACAGACGACTTTAGACAGACCACTCCTCTTCTGACTCATGGGTAATGAAAGATTCATTACCTGAGAATGCTTTTTTTTTTTTTTTGCTCCTCCTTTTTGTTATTTCAACTTGAATGTTAACTCTTGATCTGGAGAAAGTATCAATTTAGAAGATTTTTTCACTTTTGCTGGTCAATGTAATTATCTATTGGCAGTGAAATGCTAAGGATTACTTACTTGGTCAACCCAATCTCAAGATGATTTAGGTCAAAATTACACAGATATTACAATTTTTATGGTCTGACAGAAAATTACAGCATTTCCTAGTAAATTCCTTTGCTTTAATGAAAATATAACTGTTGTTTTCTCTCTCAGGTGCTCAGCTTCCAAGGGCTCTGTAGAGCTTGTTGAGAGTCCAAGCAGTGTCAAAATCTTCCGTCTAAATATGGACAAAATCAAGAGCTTAGGATCCATGGTTTGTCCTCACACACCTTTTCACCATGATTCAGAACCCTTCTGAATCAGTCTCACAAGGGTTCTTCTTAGATTATAGTGATGTGTGTCCTTTAAATGAAAATACTGAAACTGGCGCAAACTGTTCAGTAAGATACATTTTCAATGTTCGGCTGAAAGAGCAAGATCATATCTCATCTCATCTTACCGTATCTTATCTTATGTTCTGGGAAGCTTACATTACTGGCTCTTCTTCGCCATAATCATAGTCTTAGGGGTTCACCTGTCTCCAGCTCCTCTTATCGTCTGAGCAGCTCCATCTCCAACATCCTCTGTCCAATATTGCCACTATCTCTCCTCTGCATGTGTCCAAACCATCTCAGTCTTGCCTCTCTAACCTTAAGCCCAAAGTGCTCTACCTCACTTGTTCCTCTGATCCAGTCTAACCTTATGCCTGCCTCCGAAAACCTCAACATCTTCATCTCTGCCACCTCCAAATTCAGCCTCCTGTCTTCAAAACAGAGCCACCATTTGCTCTGAATCCTTACATAGTACCATGCAATAAATAAAACTGCATGTGTCATCTTACAGTTGTATATAAATCACACTGGTTCCAACTCATCTTGAAATGAAAGTGAAATCTCTTTGTAACCATTAATTCACTGTGTGTTGTGCAGATGTATCTGAGGTGCACAGTCATGCTCTGCCTTTCCCTCAAGCAAACCCATAAATGCCCAGAGCTATGTTCCACGCGCCAGCTGGACAGAAGTGTCTTGGTTGAGAGTGTATTCACCAAAAGCTACACTGTCAGGTCCGGACCACTTAACATGACGGAAATAATTCTTGGAGCAACCACAGCAGCTGACCAGAATGTGACTACTGCTGGTAACGCTACTGCTACTGCACCTGCTGCTGCTGGCGCAATTTCTGCTGGTAATTCTGGTGCCGCTTCAACTTCACATGGTAAGATTTGCTTCTCTCTTTTTGAGGTGATGCTCTCCATTTGACTGCCACCATACTCTCCAACTACTACAGTCTATCAGTACTCTCTTAACTTTTAAAAAAAGTTGCGATTTTTGCTTCTGCACCTCTTTGTCTGGTTGAACTAAAAAGGAATAAGTTACTTTTTTTCAATCCACAATGTATGTACAGGTATACATGTGTATGTTGCCATATAAGGACACACACTTGCACACATAGAGATGCAGGCTGTGTCTACAGCAGCACTCCATCATCAGATTATAAAAACAACCATCTTCTTCTTCCCTGTCAAACAGCTCCAGAAAAACCATCTGTTACAGCTTCAGGACTGATCTTGGTCTCCATCTGCATTTGCTTGCAACACATTGTGCCACGACCAGCTCGTTGAATGTTGAATTTACTTGAGTTGCCATTTTTCTCAGTGCTCTCAACCATAAAGTCTGTCATTTTGTTTATCTTTTGCTGCAGATGTTACCTTATAATATTGTGTCAGCTGTTTCCATTGATCCCAGGAGAAATTCATGTGGTCAGTTGTTGTTGTATAGCATTAAAGATTAAAACTAGCACAATGATCTTGATGCAGCTGTGAAGTGTAGACTCGTGTCTGTGCTGTGATGCAAACTACAGGTTTCATTTGTCTCATTGAGACAAATTCCTCACATTCTGGAGTTATCATTCATTTAACCTATACAATAAATGAATATGAATAAATAAATGAATGTAAACATAATGCTACATTTTGCCTTAAATGCTACATCCTAGATACTCTAAACATATGCAATTCAACCCCACTTGGCTGTCCAGGACAAAATGATTGTTCATTAAGGACTTCTGTTCAAGATACATGTATGAGATGTTTTGTCAAAGATTGCTTTGAGTGAATCATATTACTTAAAACGTGACTTGCTGACAATTTCTGAGCTACTATTTATATCTTGAGTGGAGCTGTACACAGGCGGCATTTTTATAGACATGGCCACAGATATGGAGAAGAACAAAAGTTAAATTACATGCACAAGGGTGAATGTCTAGATATGGTCCCATCACTAATGTGATGTTATACACTCGCAGTTTGGCTTTATTACCTCATAGTTACCAGGTGTATTAATACAGACTACCCCATACGCAGCAAACGCTACCACAAGTTCAAGTTGTTATAAACATTCAGTATCGGCACAGCAACATAACGACACGGAGATAGTATGCGGTGACAAAAAGTTAAGGTCCCTAAACAAACACTTATGTACCAGGATTTCCGTGAATGCATCACAACAACGCGATAAAGTAAATATGATATTAAATGCAACAACTAACAGACGGGAGAGGATATCAGCAAAAGTGAGTGCGGCGTCAACGTAGAAAACGGCGAAAAGAGAATCATCATCATCATCTACGACGACAACAACAACAACAACAACAACAACAACCTCGTGTATTTGAGCAAGATACTGACAAGCCTTAGAGGTGCTGGACAGTGTGATGCTCCACGATTAGTGGTAATGCAACGAAATGAGGGAAATGTCTCTCCCTCTCAGAAAAATATACATATTAGTATATACGAAGACACTCATTTATACTTTGTGGGGCTCAATGAGCCATGTTCAATTTGGAATCTGTGGCTTCACGGTGGAGGCAGACCACGTATAGGGGGTTAGCACGGCGCAACCATCGTGCTGGGGTAACTGCTTGGTTGTAGTTTACAAGTTGTCATATGAGTTTCGGGGGAAGTGAGGAGTTTCAGTGTTTGGTTATATTTTATGGGTGATTAAAACTATTTGAGAGAAGTGTGGCAGTAAAGTCGATCTTAGAGTCTTCGCTGTATTTGTTTTCATCCTGGCTGACAGACCAATGGCTGCCGTAGCTGGGAGGAGACTAGCCCGCCTTCATCAAGGCCACACCTCTATGTTCAGGAACACCACTTCATACATACATTGTTGTTAGCTACGTAGCTGCACGGGGTCGTCTCGGTTTTATGACATTTGAGACTAATTCAGACCATTTCAGTCCTCGCCCAGGCCAAGTTTACGTGAGGGCGGCGGCGCATTCGTTGTGGGCCCGCATCGCTCCGGTGCGTCGCGGTGTTGCTGGTGGCGGTCCTGCGAGGTGAGTTCACTGGCTAGTTAGCCGGAGACAAGCGCTGTAAATGAGCACTGCTTGTTGTGCTAATCTAGCTTTAAGTTAATGGTCCAGAAAAAATAAACTACATAGGTATTCCCGGATTTTTATCGGCACTAACTTATTGCGGACTTGCATTCCAGTAAAATAACTTGTTAGACATGAGTAGCGGGTGAATCATCCTGTCGTGTCAATAAGTTCGGGAAGCTAGTCTACCTGAAGCTAGCAAGCTCAGAGCGACCATGATTTAGCTAAGAGGCTAATGTTACAGAAGGAGACTCAACTGTCAAGCATTTTGCTTTCGCAGCTTTAATTCAAAAGCGTGTAAGGAAAGTGTCATCGGACTCATGATGATGGTTGCGAATTGACTTTGATCGCCCCTCGAACTTCTGATTCAGTTCAAACACGGTATCCCGACATAATGTGGCAGCTAGCCAGAGATAGTTAGCCAGCTAGCCCGCTGCAAGTGTTAGTAAATGGTAACTACCCGGCATGGTACTAACTAGTTTGTTACTCCCTGGAGACTACAAACGAGTGTCCGGGTGTACGGGTAGTTGTCGTGTTGCCAGATTGGTCAAACCGTGGCTGTAAAAATTGCCACCATCTCCACCGAGAAGACTACTGAGCGTGTCCGGCTCATCGAGCAGCAAAGAGTCCGCTTCTCCACAGCCCGAGTGGCGATTACCCGGGATAGAGGCGGCTTTCTCTTGGCTCCTTTCTGCCAGGTGGTTTTTATCAGGGGGACACTGAGTTGAACTTGGAGGAGAAGTTGCAACAAAGACGAGCGGTAACGGGAGACCCATCGGTTGCCGTGAGAGTAGCGGAACGCGGATGGCGTCTGCTCGGTGTTGAGAGAGAGGGGGAGGGGATGAGACAGCGCCAGCCTGCTTGGAAACGTTTCACTGCTGGCAGCTAGATACAGTTAGCTCCCCTTGTAGCTTCATTCGGCCATATCTGCGATGTCGCATTTTTCTCGGATTTCGATAAATACTCTCGAAGGTCGACGTGAGACCTCAGCGACTCTTTTGAGCGCGTATTACGACCGTGTTCTCCCCCGAACAGCGTGTACGACGGCGAGGCAGTCGAAGCACAATGTCGTCTCCTCGCTTAACAAACGTTGTGACGTGACTCTACGTCAGCAACCTACTTTTATTGTGAAAGGTTTTGAACGGATGTTCATCTGGGGGAGGGGGGCGTAGCCGAAACATAAAATACAGTATACCTTTTGCTATTAATTTGTTAATACTCGTCTGAAATTGTAATTACATCTTCAGGCTCTATATGTATTATTTTCATATTATCGGACATTTGTTTACTCACCGCTTGCCTCTAAAAATTGTACCTCTGATTTGAGAGGGCGTCTGTGAATGTAATCTGATATGCACATTTTTGAATATAAATCTCTTTTATGTTTCTGTGAAAAACAACTACAAATATCTATGAGAACAAGTCAAGACCGTATGTTTACAATGTTGGATGATCCAAAACTAAAATCACCCCATGCGCATGTACATGCACTGTATGTTTGACAGTTGTGTCTCCAGCATTGCAGTTCATCATTGTTGGATGCTAGGATTGCTCTTCAGCATTGTTTCTTGCTGTTAAGTTTTCCTAAATCAAAGGAAAGTAACCATGGTGTTCTGAGCATCTGTTTTCCTTTGCTTGTAGTCTGTAGCCCCTTTTGAGTATGTACATACAATGAAGAGGCGTGTGGACGACCAGGAGCCATTATATCCATCCCCGCAACAGCAGTCGCGCCACCTCCCAGTTTCTGGTACTGCAGAGAACTTCCAGCACCGGGTCCTAGCCCCGGCCCCAGCAGTGATAGAGGCAGCCTCAGACAACATGCAGCCCTCAAGTGGAATCCAGTATTCAATCCCTCAGGGCTACCAGGTACGATGTTTCCATGTCGCTGACCTGACTATCAGCCCCGGGAGGACAAGCTGTTTTTATTCTTACAAGTGCCTGAACTTCGCTTGAGTACACGGTTATGTATAATTTATATATCTGACATAACTTTTTCTTTTTGAAAGGTTCCCACGATGCCTCAAAATGCAAGTGGACACGGGCATGGACACAACAACAGTACTGCACATCATGTGGGGCCCCACACACACAGCCTGGCAGTCCAATCCCAGGGCCCTGCCCTCGTCCAGAGTCATGTTCAACCATCCGCACCCATATCAGCGACTCAAGGACAGCAGCAGTTTCAACGACTCAAGGTACTTGATATTTCAAAACATTGATACTTTCTGTTATGAATCAAGTGAAAACACTGCCATGTTAGGCCCCATAGTGATGCAATCATTTGATATCCTCAGGTAAATTCTAGTTCATAACCATAAAACACACTTAACTAGGAAGTGCTGTATCTGGATGAAGTTGCCTCTGACTTAAGTGCTTTTTTCCCTACTTAATTCCTCAGGTTGAAGATGCTTTGTCTTATCTGGATCAAGTGAAGTTGCAGTTTGGGAACCAGCCACAAGTTTATAACGACTTTCTTGACATAATGAAAGAGTTTAAGTCGCAGAGGTAATTTAAGATCAATTATCCATTACACCATTTAATTAAATTTTTGATTAACAACAACAATGCATGAATGCCAATTTATCATTTGTTCACCACAGGCTGAGCTTGTCACTGAATTTGATGTGTTTTCTCATTACAGCATAGACACTCCCGGGGTGATCAGTCGGGTGTCGCAGCTTTTTAAAGGCCACCCAGACCTCATTATGGGTTTCAATACCTTCTTGCCCCCTGGCTACAAGATTGAGGTGCAAACCAATGATATGGTCAATGTCACCACACCAGGTCAGATCCACTACATCACTCCTCAAGGCATTTCTGTCCAAAACATCCCTGCAAGTGGAGTGTCAAGCCAGCCCTCAACTAGCCACCACCAGCAACACGTTGTGCCAAATGCTGGTCCCCCTACTACTGCCACCCCACCTGTTACTGCCCAACCAGGCCCAACAAAAACTACTAAGGTAACTTATTATACCTCCCTTTCTATTTGCTGGCTCATTTGATCTTCCATTGAATCAAACAGTGTTAACTGTTAAACTTCATCACTTTTGTCTTCGTGTAGTTACATCATAAGGAATGATTTCCAATTGTATTAACCGTTCTCAATTTTTTTAACAGCCAATGCAGTCCCCAGCGGTGACCCCAACTAGCCAGCCCAATCCATCAATTCCATCTTATGCCTCCCCTCGGTCCCCCTCTGTTCAGTCCCACACTCCTGTTAGCAGTACGCCATCTGGTGGGCCCCCCCTCCAAAACAACCAGCCTGTGGAATTCAACCATGCCATAAACTATGTCAACAAGATCAAAAACCGATTTCAAGGGCAGCCAGATATCTACAAGGCATTTTTGGAAATACTGCACACCTATCAGGTATTGACATTACCAGAAAAGATAATAGTGCATATTTACAGTTGTATATACAGCGACCATCTATCCTCATGAGAATTTATTTTGCTTCGATGTCTCACCATCCACTTTTTTCTTTCGTGTCATTAACCTTCCAGAAGGAACAACGAAATGCTAAAGAGGCAGGTGGCAACTACACCCCAGCACTGACTGAGCAGGAGGTCTATGCTCAGGTGGCAAGACTTTTCAAAAACCAGGAGGACCTTCTGTCAGAGTTTGGACAGTTCCTACCTGATGCCAACAGCTCTGTGGTGAATACATTTGATGATTTGATGGCTAGCTGACTAGTTTGAACTTTTGCAAGTTTTCCCTCTTCCACCATGGTGAAGTTTTTCCCTGTTTTCTTGGAATGACGATGTTATGTAATATCTCATCCAGCTGCTGGCTAAAGCGACACCTGACAGAGCAGACTCTGTGCGCAATGATCATGGTGGTACAGTGAAGAGGCCATTGCTGAACAACAAACAGAGACTTAACCAGAATGGACTGCCAATTAGGAGACCGTCTGGTGTGGGGTCGTCACCTCCTGTTAAGGTGCAGACCACAATTCACTTTGTTAGATCACATATTCATCTACACCAGCATCAAGTTTTTTGTTTGTTTGTTTGTTTGTTTGTTTATTGTTGTTGTTATTCATTACAGAAGAAACCAAAAATACTGGGAAAGGACAGTACCCTGGCTGAAGTCAGCAAACACAGCACCAGCACTGAGACAATGTTCTTTGAGAAGGTTGGTTTCGCAGTGAATGTGGTACTTCTTCATTAGAGATATAGCAATAATTTCAAAGAATCATTTCACACAGTTTTAACACTTCAACTAACATGATTGGTATCTATGACAATAACGTATCAGGTGAAAAAGGCCCTGCGGAGCTCTGAGGCATACGACAACTTCCTAAGGTGTTTGCACATCTTCAATCAGGAAGTAATTTCTCGTGCAGAGCTGGTTCAATTGGTCATCCCATTCTTTGGGTGAGTGTATGCACAGAGGTACAATTTAAAATAGAGATTTATGAAATGCCTGCCTGACCTGATGTGTTTTTGCACAACTTTCAGAAAATTCCCAGAGCTTTTCACATGGTTTAAGAACTTCCTGGGCTACCGCGAGTCAAGCCATGGAGAGTCCAGCCACGGAGAGCCGTGCCACATTGAGACTTTCTCCAAGGAGCGAGCAACAGAGGGCATCGCCATGGAGATTGACTATGCTTCCTGCAAGAGGCTTGGGTCCAGCTACAGAGCACTGCCAAAGAGCTACCAGCAGCCCAAGTGCACGGGGAGGACACCACTGTGTAGAGAGGCAAGTTTTTCTTCTAAATTGACTATTGTGTTTCAACACTTGAAAAAAAAATTGCATGGAAATGATTTCAGTGTTACTCATGTGGGTGTCTGTTTTTTCTCAGGTTCTTAATGATACTTGGGTGTCATTCCCCTCATGGTCTGAGGATTCTACATTTGTCAGCTCAAAGAAGACCCAATATGAGGAGCACATCTACAGATGTGAAGATGAACGTTTTGAGGTGAGGGACAATTGATGTTGATGCATGCAAAATGTTATTTGAAGGTAGCGCTATCCAGAGTTAATGCAATGTGACAATGTACACATACTTGAAATGATACATAATGTGAAGATATAGATAGAAGTGTTGATGGTTGTTAAGTGTATTGCACCATCAATATATTTATAATCCTGTCACCCATAGCTGGATGTTGTCTTGGAAACCAACCACGCCACAATCCGTGTCCTGGAGACGGTGCAGAGGAAGCTCTCACGCATGTCTGCAGAAGAGCAGCTTCGCTTCAAGCTGGACAACACGCTAGGCGGCTCATCTGAGGTCATTCACCGCAAAGCCATTCAGAGGATATATGGAGACAAGGGACATGACATCATCGACGGACTCAAGAGGAACCCTGCCGTGTGTGTTCCCATAGTGCTCAAGAGGTGAGGAATGGCATGTCTCAGTCACTTAAAAAACAATTTCCCAAGCTCGCACTCTGTAACGATGAGAAGCACTTTAATGGAAGATTTCATGACACTCTCTGTCTTTCAAGGTTAAAAATGAAGGAGGAAGAATGGAGAGAAGCTCAGCGAGGCTTCAACAAAATCTGGAGGGAACAAAATGAGAAATATTACCTTAAGTCGCTCGACCATCAAGGCATCAATTTCAAGCAAAATGACACTAAAGTGTTTCGTTCAAAGACTCTACTCAATGAAATAGAGATGCTGTACGACGAGGTAAGGAGAAGTGCTATCGGTAATAATTTCATAGTTTAAAAGAAGGATAAAAAAAGAATTGCAGGCCCGGTGGTTATGCACTATAACATGGAATTAAGTCCCTGACATTTATTTTTATCCATCAGCGCCAGGAGCGAGCCTCAGAAGAGAACACAACACCACCACCCAGTGGCCCTCACATGACACTGACCTATGATGACAGTCAGATTCTGGAGGATGCTGCTGCTCTGATCATCCACCATGTCAAACGGCAAGTGGGCATCCAGAAAGAGGACAAGTATAAAATCAAACAGATCATCCACCACTTCGTCCCAGACATGCTGTTTGCACAGCGAGGTCAGCTCTCCGATGTGGAAGAGGAGGAGGAAGAAGAGGATGATGAAGATATGGACATGGAACAAAGTGGCAACAAAAAGCACAACGGCCTGCCAGGCAACAACAACTCAAAGTCCAAGCTCCTCTTCAGCAGCACAGCAGCTCAGAAACTGCGAGGCACAGATGACGCCTATAATCTTTTCTTCGTCAACAACTACTGGTATATTTTCCTTCGTCTTCACCACATCCTCTGCTCTCGCTTGTTGCGCATCTACGGACAAGCCGAGAGGCAGATTGAGGTGGACGCACGGGAGCGTGAGTGGGAGAGAGAAGTCCTTGGGCTGAAACGGGAGAAAAATGAAAATCCAGCAATCCAGCTAAGGATGAAAGAGCCAAGTAAGTTGTCTCAGATTCATGTGTTCTCTTGTAATTAGACCTCAGTACAGGGAGATTAGACTGCCTCAACATTTTGTATCCTGAGCAGATGTGACAACTGAGATTATTTTCTTTCCTCCGTATTTAATGCTACATTCGCTAACCATTTGCAGTGGATGTTGAAGTGGAGGATTATTATTCAGTCTTCCTGGAGATGGTGCGAAATCTTTTGGATGGTAACATGGAGCCCTCCCAATATGAGGACTCTTTGAGGGAAATGTTTACCATCCATGCCTACATCGCTTTCACTATGGACAAACTCATCCAGAGCATTGTTCGACAGGTGAGTGCATGCGGTTATCGTGAATAAACGTTAGTTATTTGTCAGTATGAAGTTTTTGTTGCAGTTCTCGACTGGAAGGACTGTCATTTATACATTTTTCTAATCGTATAGCTGCAGCACCTTGTCAGTGATGATGTGTGCGCACGAGTGACGGACCTGTATCTGACTGAAAGTGCCAATAAAGCCACCGGAGGCACACTGTCCACCCAGTCAACAAGGGCTGGGGCAGAAGGGGTCTATCAGCGCAAGGCAGAGCAGCTTATGTCGGATGAGAACTGCTTCAAGGTATAAATACAATCTGCATATTCTCAAGCTTTCTTTTTGGAATTGTTGTGTTTACTTCTATGTGTTATCGTAAAAAAAACTTTTAACAATTTACAGATTTTAGCAGTCATCACCAGCTATAGTGGAAAAGGGGAAATAAGATGTTAAATTCAGTTTCCCTCATTGAGGGACGGTGTTTACCTTTGTGAAGTTGTTATGACTTGTTTTGCTTACTATCCATATGTGACAACATCAGCAGTCATACTCACAAATTTAGAAATATCTGTCTGGCAGACTCTCATCTCACTGGCTCTTTTTTTTGGATAAGGTGACATTTGTTAAGAGTCGAGGAGCTGTTAACCTTTCACTGGAGCTGCTGGACACAGAAGAGGAGAATTCCGATGAACCAGCTGAGGCAGAGGTAAGTACATTGCCATGTCGAGTCACTGTGAAAGGTTACGGAAGGGCACGTTTCAATGAAGTCTCACAAATAACAACCTAACCACCACAGATTTTTATGGAGTTAGAATTGTCACAATGCTAATTGACTGCCCAGGGATGGTTACACTGAATATCTCCTTGCCCAACAGAGATGGTCCGACTACGTGGGCAGATACCTGAACTCTGACTCTGCGTCCCCAGAGCTGCGTGAGCACCTGGCCCAGAAGCCTGTGTTCCTCCCCAGGTGAGACCTCAGACTTGTCCTGCTCTTGTCGGCACACGGGCTCTTTTCAGCCAAGTTGCAGCTAATCCACTGTCGATGAGCCAAACCAGCTGCCAAACACAACTCGTTTGTAGAGTCAAAGCCAGCACATCTTTGCACCAGCTAATGTGAAAGACCTCGCTGGATAAGTTTACGCAGTTACGGTCAGCAATGGCAGTTGTTGTGAAGTTAAAAGGCTGTGTTGAAACACCCATTTGCCCACTATCTGGAGAGAATCTCATTGGCTGTTGACATCATTGAATTTCACAACTGCGGAACTCATTGATGATTGCACTTTATACGGCCATGCTGTGGAGAGAACAGGGCAGTTTATTTAAACAGTGAGTTATTTATTTGCAGGAAACGTTGTGATAATTTTTTGGAGCAAGAACTGTAGTTGGAGTTACTTTTGAGTTTCCCTTAACTCAACATTGCCTGGAGAAACGTATTGGTTTGATTTGACTGTTCACATTATATCAGTTTTAAAGGTGTTTTAATGTTGAGGGTAAAGCATAGGTTTTGAATTTTGTCATTTTATGTCACATTGTATTTTTCCACCATGTCTTGACTATCATGACCTGAAAGTGAGGGACTGCAGCTCTCCAGTGGCATTTCCTTTGATAGCCCGTCATGCCCTTTGTTTGTTGTGTGAAAAACGTATGTCTTGTATACGACTTAAATCACTGTTTACAATTCTAAGTGGAAAAGATGTTTGTTTGAATCTGTGACATAATAAGTATTATGTTTGTAACGATTTGCAGTGGAAAAGGAAGCAGACTCTGTAGCGAGGCATTTACAATAGTCTGAGTTTTTCTTAACTCTTGGTTGAGCACATTATCTCAGCACTTGTACAGAGTAGTGGGCCTTGTCAATAAAATCTGTCCTAACTGTATGTTCATATGGTGTATTTCTTTCCTGACGCCTCTGTGCCGTGCATGAAGGCGTGGTTGTGTTCGATTTGTCTTAGAAGTCCAAGTTGAATGTTGAACATCAAGCCTATCCACCTTTGATTGTTGGTGTTTTTTGAGATGACTGTCCATCACCATAAACATTTCAATAGGTTTTTAAAAACACAAAAAAAATGCTTTCTCGGCCAACCCATTGCATAAATCTGGCAGTAGACTGATTTATCATTGGGCTCACCCACATTGTTTTCCCTTTTTTTTTTTTTATTTAACCTCATCAAATCTACAAAAAGTCAGCAGCGCAGGAAATTTGAGTTTTAGCAATCATATCTCGATGGCGCAAATACCGAAGCAGCTTCTTCAAATTGTGTCAGTGCTTCATCGCATGATCATAACAGTGTGTACGTTGTCAGTGAAAGTATGTGCATATCCAAATATTTTCAACTCGTACATTGACAATGCTACCTAATCTGGCAGCGACATTTGTAATTACTGTTTTCTCACATTGAAATTGAAATTGGCCTGACTCTTATGTCTTTTAAGTGGAGCCCTGAATGCAAATTTTGCTTCATGGTTTCAGTCCTCACTCACCTGTACCCTCGGTGGTAAGTACAATTTAACACTTTCATTCAAGCGGGGAGATTGCAATACTTTTAATGCCTGCTCATGATCGGAATCGTTTGCCAAGCAGATTAGGAATTGAAGAGGTGTACCTGGATGTGCACTTTTACAAAAATACTACTGCTGCCTCTGCTGCTCTTATAGATCAACATATCCCACGAATGATTTGACTCCCTATCTAATTCTGTTACTTGGTGAGTTGCTTTGCATGGGTTTAAGAATATTTGTTTAAAGGGACAGTCCTTTCAAATTTGTCCATGACGGCTTTTTCCTGTCAGATCATCAAATGTCTGTAATGACAGACCACATGACTTGGACCATAAGACTACACGGCACATATTGTCCAGCCAATATGATCCTGTCCTGTATTACGCAATGTTAGGCAGCTGTCCAAACCTCAGAAATCTGTTTGAAATTTTCTTGTAAACATGACATGCCTCTGTGTTACCATTTTGGAGTTGCGGCAGTATTATTGATGCGTTCAATCTCTTGTTCACTAGGAATTTGAGGAGGATAAGGAAGTGCCAGCGAGGATGGGAACAGCTGCAGCAGGAGAGGATGGCCAAGGCTCCTTCTGACAAGTCGCAAGAGGGCAGCGACGACCTGTGCATGTTCAAACTCAACTCCTACAAGATGGTGTACGTCTGCAAATCAGAGGACTACATGTACAGGCACACCGCGCTCACACGAGCTCATCAGGTAAGCACGGTTACCGTTCGTATGTGATGGCGTGTTTTATCGGGATTTCAAATTGACACTGAGGGGATCTGCGGTTGAAAGCAACATGTGTCGGGAGAGACGCGAAGGCCTGAGAGGTCCCGATGGTGTGACTGGACAAGGATCTGGGGTACTGCTGCGGCATTAACCCTTAGATGCACACGTGGGGTCAAAAATGAACTCATGGGTTGTTTTTCTTCAAAATCCTTATTAAGAAAAATTGTAATATATTCATATTGCAGGTGTTCTTCATCAATCAAGTTTGTGACATGAGGCAATATTTTTGTAAATTTGCAATATTTTGACAATTTTCATTTGGGTAAAAAATGACCTCACTCATGGAGGAGTGTAGGTATTAGTAGGTTTTGCATCCAAGACTGAAACATTTTTGTTTTCTGCAATTGGTTGCAGGTCCCAACATAAAGGAATGATTAAGGAAATGGTGTCTCCTTATTTAGAAATAAATTTAGAATGAATTATAGTGAGCTTTCATACAGGCTTGATTATTTTTAACCAGTTTTTGATCTTTTTTTTTGGTTTGTTTTCTCAGTCCCACCAGCAGGTCAACACTCGCCTTCACAGACGCTTCCAAGCCAGGGTGGACGCGTGGGCCAAGGAGAACGTAACGAGCAACATGGCCGCCGACACCCAGAAGTGGCTGATGGGAGACGGACAAGAGGGACTGATCCCTTGCACCACTACTCGCAACCCAGAGGTCCTCCATTATCTCACCATTAACAAGTACAGGGTGAAGTACAGGACACTGTAATGAGCGCCTGTCTCTCTTTTCTCATCTTACGATGGTCGTCCCTGTGGGCACATAGTGTACACATAGCTGCCACATATATTTGACAACTCTTTCGTAGTCTCTCATTATTCCTCAATTCAGTTGCCAAAATTCTAGTTGAGCTTGGGTCCACAATTCACTGGCATGTCTACCTCTGCATCTTTGGTGGATATTGTGTATGAATTACATCCCGGTCAGGTCAAAAAGGGCCTGTGACGTATTTAAACTAGTTTTGTGTCCTTTTTTTTTTTTTTTTTTTTTTTTTTGATCGATTGAACACATTTTACTACTACCCCGCGACGATGACTTGCCTATTCCACGGAGAGCATTTGTTTGAGTAACTTTCGAGAGATTCCCACTTTAAAATAAAGTGCGGATTTTTTGCATTTGACAACATAAAGATAAATGAATAAAACGTTATTCACACACACTTCAGTTTTTGTCGGAATGACCTCAGCGTTTCTCACCAAGTAGCAAGAATAGAGATACTTTCTGTGACCTCTATGGGCGTTCAAGGTGATGCTCCTGGCTTCCAGCTGTAGAATTGTACAGCCGAATGTTTTGCTATGTACTGCTGGGGAGCAGCCTGTCATTGGTGTGGTGCTAGAATAGTACAGTAGATTTGACTGCCCACACACCTTTGTAAATACACTGTTTATATCTAGATTTTTTTAAATGAATATGTTCATGATGATGTGTAGTATAACACACTTAGTCTCAGTCTTTAGCTAGAGGTTGCTGAAAAGTTCACTAAGAACGTGCAAAATTTTAACCAATTCTTTTGTTTGTTTTATTATTTTACCAAAGGAACATCTGTCTCTGTTTGTGGTCCCTTGAACATGTTCTCCTTCAGTTTGTTGGTTCCAAGCATAACCCACTTGTTACACCACAGTTACTTTTCTTTTTTTTTTTCAGGAGATTCAATTGTCTCCTGTTAGTCTGTGGCATCAGTCTTCTTTTTGTGGTTTTACAATGATTGAATGTAGCCAAGCAGCAGTTCATGCTTGAAAACACTGGTTGACACCACCAGTTAGTTATTGTGAGCTTAAATTTACCATAAGGTTGGAATCTATGTAACGGGTCTGGTGATTTCAAAAAGAAAAAGTTAAAAAAAAAAAACCTACTCATCATCTATGTTTTCACCCAGTGTTGACATTAAACATTGACACTTGTATAGTTCCGCATGAGTGTCAGTCATGTGACTTGTGTACAGTTTTAGGAAGAAGACAAGTGAGCAATAATTCCTCAGTAGTCAAAGCTAGTCAAAGTTATCAGTTTGTGTTTCAGCTGAAATGCAAATGTGGATGTTACAGTCCCTTAAAACAGGGATGCCAGCTACTGGCAAGTGTTGGGATTTTATTATTCCCTACTCTTGGGGCTGGGTGGGGTTGGGGCAGGTTTCAGGTAGATGGACTAATATCACTCTGTCAGTCAATGTGCAGATCTGTACACACACACACTCAGTCACAGACACACTGTTGTACATAGGTTTACGCCTTTGGATCCATGACGTGAAGTTGCAAACATAACAGAAAATTGGCAGTGAGGTGCAGATGGGAAACTGTGGCGCCTGAAAGATTTCCTGACGAGACAAATGGCTTTCCACTTATTTTCCCCATTGAAGGCAGTGAAGAGCAACATAACCAGCAGCTGACAATCTTGGAACAGTTTGTTACTTGGGTTTTTATTTTTTATATGCGAGGTGTTTAATATGAAAAACAGCCAGACGTCATCGGAGGTTGATTGTACATTAAGACGTCATTTGTACCCTGTTTACTGTGTCTCTACTCTTTGCCATGTCTTCTCTTTAACTTTTATGATGTTGTACACAAGTGTAGTATGGTGTTTGGCATTAAACGATCCTTTGACGAGACAAAAACTAGCATACACTTTTGTTTTTATGACGCTGCTCTCATCTTGCTACTTTCACCCAACAGCCCATTACAGCTCCGAATACAGAGTGCGAATTGAAATGAAATGGCCCGCACTTTTCCTCACGTTTATTTATTAAATACAAATATGAAGGGGGTGATACCTAGCCGGGTGTGATTTCTAAAAACATTGTAGGTTTCGTCGTGTTTTCGTCATCTGCTGTGCCCGATCGGGGGGCTTTTGCTCTTGCTTTGCTATGCGCGCACGTAGATCCGTGTGCAGACCACGTCGTCGGCCCCAAAGATCTGAAATAAGATAATCACAACAAAACAGAATTAGATCCCCCTCCTGCGATTGCAACCCTTGTGTGAAATGTCATAGACCAGAAAAGTTACGACTCGAGGTCCTTTAGTTCGACACCCACTGAACAAGTCTCCGTCAGTGAGAAAAAATGCTTAATATCTAATGTCTGGTTTGTGGAGCAATGCCCGTGGGACATCAGTTCGTAAAGCCAGAGTCCATTGGCATCCTGGTCCACATGATCAATAAGGCCAATTAAAGCCACAGCAGGACTCTGAACTCCCAAAATTCCCCCCCACATGACCTTGTCCCCCCACCCTGCATACACGCGGGCAACTTTCCTCTTCAGCCAATCCAGTGTTGCGCCATCTATTTTCCAACAAAAATCAATATTTACTTTTATCCACGGTTCCTGGATAGTTGTGTGAGCGTGGAAATTGTTTTCTTCTTCTCCATTTCCCCATCTGACTGTAGATCACCGTGACGTGCAACCTCAAGAGCACAGCCGCTCTCGAGCAGCCAGACGGCACATGTTGTCTTCATTACGCCCGTCCGTCCATCCCTCCTTCCGTCTGTCCCTGGGGCCCAGTTCCCCTCGTCTTCCGTCTGATGCTCGATTCCAGTTTATGTGCATATCTTTGTTTATACTGCAGGCGGCGTCCCAGCGAACAAACTGGGTGGGAGTCCGGCGCCTGGGAACGATCCAGACGCTTCCACCAAAAGAGAGCCGACATGACTGGAATTGATGAGGTAATTTTCAGAGGACACATTTATGGCGTAAAATGTGTTTTAAATCTGAGAGTATTGTTCTCTTGGGAGGAGGTCTCCTATCTTAAAGTCAGAGTTGCTCTTTTCCAATCCATCATGTCCCTCCCTGGTCCCAATTTGCCTCTGAATACTGATAATTTGCTGCTTGTGGTGCAGCATTGACTGCAAATTTTGTCCAGGAAAGTAACACATTCTCATTTCAGACACTGCAAAGGTAAATCCTTGAAATGTTAGCACAGTTAATAATCATTTAGTGTCCCTGCAATGTGCATATCTGTCTCCCACAAGCCAGCCAATGGTTCAAATGAACAGAAATATAATGCAAAGCGTGTCATGGCTTCACCTTGTAAACATTTCTGAAGTGTACATGTGATCTTAAGGCGGCAGCAGCAGCTTCTTGGGGACCTTTCAGAGCTGCTCACAGCTCCTCAACTGAGGATTCACATTCTAGCAGCAGAGGATTGCTCACCCCTGCATCAAAAATTAACATTCTGCGGATTTCGCCTCTCAAGTCGTGGGACGTACGAGACTGCACGCAGCGCCTGTGCTTTCAGACCGTTGCGTCAACATTTTGTCCTCTGCCGACCTTGGGTTGAGTCATCCCTCAGATCTCCCCGACTCCAGCGACGGAGGCTGCGAAGTGAAGTGTGGGAGCGGAGCGTGGTGAAATCACAGAGCAGCGGGGAATAGACGGGACCGCTCCCTCATTACCGCTATCACCCACAAACTCAAACAGATCAGAAAGATATGTCCACGGCCTGGACCCCGCGTGCCTATCAAATTACAGCCTATCACTCCGGCATGGCTGAGCGCACACGCCCCTTATCTTGAGCTAAAACAGATTCCACCTTGTACAAAGCTTTGGTTTCCCAGCCTTCGGTCCAAATTACAGTCGCTTTGAAACATTTTCCACCCAGGTTAGTCACAGTGAGTGAAAAGGGGGATATCCCCATCGCACTCCGACCGGCCCCCCGGGTGTTAAAGGACGCACGCTCGCTCCGTCCATCTGGACGATAAATCCGAACGGACCCAGATGTTAACAGAAAGAGAGTGTTTTTGTTCTATCTTTCGAATACTCGTGGGCTTCGAGAAAGACGTGCCGCTGATGAATTCAGGACTGTGAAGGGCAGTATCGGTATGCAGGGCTAACAACAAACGTATGGCAGTGAAATGTTAATCTCAGCTCGTGCAGCGGCGGCGGCCTTTGAAATTCTGCTGAAGTCTCCCTGTGGAATGCCTGAATTCGTGTTTCCACAAACTGAATGATGGTTCACTCTCAGCCAGTGTGTGTGAGTGTGTGTGTGCTGACTCTCGATCAGCCATTCTGTGCTGTGGAGGTTCTCCTTCAACTGGGATGCAGTGAGAGTTGGAGAATATCAGCATGGCTGCGAATAGGAATATTGAGGATATGTCTGTAGCACTAAATGGAATTTGAACTATCAGAAATAGGAGTATTGCAGGTTTCTGAATAGACAGAACATTTAGTTGGACTTGCTCTCCATCCCTTCATCCCCCTCTCTACCTGCCTGCAGTTTCAACGCATACGGGAAATTGCCAGACGATCGGTTTGACCTCTTGTTTCAGTGTCTTGTCCATTCTACAGATTTGGGAATGGAAGGAAACGACAGGATCGGACGGCGTTGCCAACTGTCCATCGGAACATTTTCCCCCAAACTGTGTCAGACGGAAAATAGAAATTGGTCCTGACAGCTTGTCCTTCGCTCCGCTTCCCTTCTAATCCCTCCTTCTTTGGTTTAACTCAGTAAAAAGAGGAATGAAGCTTCCCTCAGATCAGGCCGGTCAGAGACGAGTCTCGTCTGCTGCAGGCAGGGACGTGCGGTGAGGGTCATGGCTGGTGAGGCACAATCAGAAACTAGAAATCTAGAAACATGAACCCTACAGAGTAGCTCTTTCACCATTGATTGGACGGTAACGGGCTTTGTTTAACCCTAAGATGCACATGTAGGGTCAAAAATGACTCTAGGGGTTTTTATTCTTCCAAGTCTTTACAAAGATAATTTGTAATATTGTCCTATTCCAGGTATTCCTCATTGAACATGTTTGTGATATGAGTTAGTATTTTTCTGTATTTATGTTTTCATTCATTTTGACAAAACTATATTTTGAGAATTTTAATTGGGGCCAAAAATTACCCCACTAGTCGAAGAGTGTAGGTCAGAAATTGGCAACCCAAAATGTTGAAAGCGCCATATTGGACCAAAAAAGGAAAAAAAAAGGAAATGCCTTACATAAGCCTTATTAATGAATTTAATATTTATTCTACACATTTTTACAGCGTCATTTGTCCTTCCATAAAAACCATATTAAAACAAAAGATTTATATTTTTCCCCCCAATCTTTTTTCATTTCAGAGATTTTTGACAATTCTCCAGGGAGCCACTAGGGCGGCGCTGAAGAGCCACATGCGGCTCCAGAGCCACAGGTTGCCAACCCCTGCAGTGGGTATTGGTAGCTTGTGCATCCAAGGGTTAAAAATAACTGAAATGTGCAAATCACTAGATAGATGTACCATTGTGGAAACTTCTCTTTCTACATTTTTTTTAGCTGAACCACGGCCTGTCCTGCCTCCCCTGTCCTCAAGTCCTCGGCTACAGGGGACAGTGGAACCTCATTCTGTGTGTCCTGCTGGGACAGTTGCAGTATTTAACGCCTTTGCTCATTGTGGCAGATTTCAAAGTGCCGTTTTTCACCTCTTATTAGATTACTATTAGAAAAAAAATGCTTAGACAAGGTGTCACTGTGCGGCCATGCTGGGAAACTTCCCTCCCAAATTCCTTTGGGAGTTGCCGATCGGTGCATCGGAAGGCCAAACCGATGGGGTCACGCTCCTGAAAGAGAGAGTGTCTGTTCCTCTAATTCACTGGAGGAAATTAGGAGGTTCAGGCCAGGCCAGCTGTGCCTGCAGATGTGCGAGCGCAGGAATCAGCTGACCATCCCTGTTTATGAGCTCAGAACACATAACAAAGGCGACGGCCGCCCTCGGTAGCGCCCCGCATATCTGGCTCTGGCGGGGACGACGAAGATGGACTCACCAATATGAGCTCATCTCCTCGCAGCTCTCGGCTCCAGAAGGTCTTGGGGCCGTTCCCGCTCAGGAGGGTCTGCGTGCAGTAAATCTTGTTCTCCGTCTCCCAGGTGGCCAAACTCTGCGGGAAGGCAACACTTTAATTAAATTTACAGTGTAAATGTGGCTCAGCTTCGCTCAACAGGAAGTCGGCGGCTAGAGGGATGGGCGAGGGGGAGTGTGTGTCGTCATTTATGTTGCGGGAGTGTGTGAAAATTTACTGCGGCTTAAGTTCAGTGACGCTTTATCGGCCCCGTCGGGGACTGTGTCCTTTGTGTTGAACTCGTCCTAACAGCGGGAGCGGAGGGCGGCGCCAGGGGAGCCGCTCCAGAAATGCAGCCGTGAGCGGCGACCCAGCGCGTGTTACTGATGGTTTAGGAAGTCGTAGAGGTCAGAGGTCAGAGGTCGGCAGACCCTTCCCCAAGTTGCGTTGTCTCTGTGTTGGACGACAACGATTCCACAGCTTTGCTTTGCGTTGTTTTGTTGTTGCTGGGTGGTGCCGCAGCTGAAACTTCGGCCCCAGACTGATACACTTTTTCCAAATGATACGTTCAGGTTCCAGTGGGAATCTGGAACATCCATTTGGCCTCCGCCACCCTTTCAACATGAGCAACTTTCCGATCTCTCCCTCGCCCGCAGACATCTGGAGGAGTGATGACTGACTCTTCGCGATGAAAGACCTCCCCACCACCTACCTTACACTTTCTGCCGTCCACCGTCTCCTCGTTGAATTCCTCGCCGATGACGAAGTTGATCTCGGTGGTTCTGACGGTGGTGGAGGTCTTGATGTAGAAGCTCTCCCCGTTCTGCCTGATCTCCACGTGGGGTTTGGAAGCTGCCGCCACCGCCACCTTCCTCAGCATGGCGTTCACCCCTTAAAACACACATCCACCCACCTGTGAGTACATGGTGAAGCCGGTTCGTGCTGATTGAAAAGTTCTGAGCCCGATGGACGTTGAGGTTTGTGAGGCTGAATCTTACTAACAGTGTCTGCACCTTTAATTGTCTGTTTTAGATCATTTGAGATGCTCATTTATCTGATCCACAGATTCTGATGTACCGAATTTACCCAATCCAACGGGGGTAAAATGCTACGCTAGATGCATTTTATCCAACCGTACCATTCGAGGGGCACCTAGTTGTTTGCCGAGTTGGTTCCTGGGGAACAAGTTAAGGGATCAGAGTCTTGTTCAAGGACACATTGGCATTGCTACAGGGTGAGCTGGGAGTTGAAACAACAAACGTTAAGCTTTCAAAGAGTACGTCTCTATCTGCTGGACCATGCAATCCAAAATTGGGACTGAGCTTTTACTGGAGCCATTGTGGCATTAATGGTGCAGACTAAAATTGGACTACATCGGGATGAAAATGAGCGAAGGAAACGCCAGCGGCAGCGGAGTCAGTCAGCCATCACCCAGCAGGGGATGTGGTTTGACTGATGAGCGTCGCGTGTGAACTGTAAACAGTGAGCCGGCTCGGCTGAGGCAGCCCGCCACGGCATCTTTCCGCAGGACTTCTGGAGCTTTCCGCCCGCAGCGGTGAAAGCTTTGAAAGAGAACGTCCTTATCCGGCCATGACACCCGTCACCTCACGCCTCTGTCTCTCTGCTGCCTGCCGCCCACCAAAGTCTCCACCCAGCACAACTCAAATAATTCGAATTTCAGAGCAAATCTCGTGAACGTCATCCGTCCAAATCCCCCTCAGGTGCCTCAGAGGCGTGTTTTCGAGGGTTTTCCATGGGAGAGGGACTCCCTCAGGGCCAGGCAGCGGAGATGCTTATCACCAGATGTTCCATACGCGGTGGATGCGATGACAAGGTGATGAGAGGGAGGAATGCTGGCGCCATTTGCTTCGCCTCGCTCCTTCGTCCCATAAATGACAGCGAGGGAGATTAACTCCTCCAGCCTCTCGGCTGCGTGACGGCCGATTAGAGACGAGAGCGGCTGTGGATGCGGCGGCGGCGGCGGCGGCTCAGTGTGACATGTGCCCTTAACATGACTTGTCCCCGCTCACTGTTTCCCACTCTCAACACAACTTTGGCGTGTCATCTGAATGAAACAGCTCTGGGTCCAACATCAGAGGTGTGAACCCTCCACGCTCTCTGTCACCCTGATGGATTTTCATGGACCAGTCAGCTCTGCTCCATTTTTGTTTTTTTAGGTTTTTTTTTGCAACATTTCAATCCTGAAATGACACAGCCGACCCCCTGGCAACTCAGCAGGCACCTCTGAATAAGCATGTCGCAGCGACTCAGTGTGTGTTCGTGCTCCTCTGAGCCTCACGGTGCCCATATTCCACCCCAGACTGCAATATTCACTCACCCACTCATGCAAATCCCAGATTAACGTCGCGCCCTCGCAATCAGACGGCACAAGGATTGGAAAAAGCAAGATTTCGGTTCCTCACCCAGTGCCTTCAGGAGCTCGTCGAAATTCTCGCTGCTTTTCATCTTCCAGTTTCCTCCGAAATTCGGCATTTTGCTGTGAGCTGTGGGGTTTTGTTGTGTGTCTGTGTGTGTGTGTATGTGTGTGTGCGTGCGTGCGCGTCACGCTCTCGCTTGCCGTTGTCTGTCTCCTCTCGTTCCCCTCTGCTCCCTTTTCTCCAGACTGAGTCTCTCTCTCTCTCTCCCTCTCTCTCTCTCTGGTTCCCCCTCCCTCCTTTCCTCCATCCATCCCTCCCTCTCCCTCTCCCTCTCTCTACTCCCTTTCTCCCTGTCTAATGATCCCATAGAGCAGATCAGGCCCCCCAGGCACTTTCTCCTCCTCTCCCACACACACGCGCACACACACACACACACACACACACACACACAGACAGAGTCCTAATGGTTTATTCACATTAAAGAGGCAAATGTCCGTCTTTTATTGACCATCTTGAGTGCAGATTCAGGTGGAACTAGAACTGAAACATCGAGATGACTCATAAATCAGCTGATGATGAGGAAACTGACAAATACTGACCACCAATTCATTATTTCAGTTAAGTGTCTGGAAACAAAGGTGCTCTGTTCCTAATATTACTCATTTATCATTCGCTAAATACCTGTTTACACTCTTGTTTATGTGTCTAAGTGGTGCATCCATTTGTTGTGATGTCCGTTCGCAATGTAAATATCTCAGGTAAATAAAGATAAAGTAAGCAAGTAGAAGTAAAACTTGGTCACAGACGAGTAGCTCCAGTACACGTTGTGGAAGATTGGAATCCCATTGTGGTCAGTCCAAGCTGCAGATATTCAGGAAATGTGCAAAACCAATGAATTTCAAAAACTAGCCTTTTGTAAACACCCCCAAAACATCTCTGATGTTGAATCGCAATGTGGGAAGAAAACTGGACGGGAGGTGGTAGTTTCTAGATAGATCCGTACGTTGGCGGAGGAAAAGGTTGACATTAAAACAACATTCAGAGGACGTTTGAAGTTTGTAGAGCAGCGGCCCTTCTCTTTGTCCGGGCCGCTCCTCTAAAAGATTCTCTCCATCCATCTCATCTCTCCAAAAAGCTTTGTAGTTTTCACAGCTGGGCAAAGAGTCGCCGCGCGTTTTGTTTTGTTTTGTTCACTTCCCCTCCCTCCCCCTCCACCCCTGAGCCGCTTCATTTCGGGGTAATTTATCGTATCACATCAGGTGGTTAAACACATTTCGTTCCACCTTAATGTGTCGAAAACAAACGGGCCTTTTTTTTTTCTTTTTATTGCCCATTTGTCACCGGCGGCTCTTTTGTGCAGGTTTGGCTACAGTTAGAAAGAGAATTACACTATACAGCCTTTTCAACACCATCCCAATGGAGATCTGCCATCCCACCTCCCCTCCCACACACACACACGCACACGCACACACACACCATCGCATCCCATGAGAATGAGAGGCCCTTCCTCTAACCCCGGCCAAGTCAGATTTGTTCCCTTTCTGACAGCTCCTCATCAGTCATGTTGACAAAGTGCCGTCTAGACAGCGCTCGGTAATGAATGTGTGGAGCGGAGCAGGCGGCACTTCGTCATTCCGCCAGGAAGTGTCAGGGCGAAGACGCCCTCCGCCGTCCTCAGCACGCCGCCGTGTTTGTTTCATTCATCAGGACGTTTGTCTGTTAGTCCCCGGGAGGTTTGATTTCACAAAAAAAGGGGGTGCTTAGGGGGGATTGTGGCCCCTAAAACTGGAGGAAGAGGAGGAGATGGGGGGCAAAGTGCGGAAGGCCACGACACTGCCAGCTTGTATTTATCGTTGTTATAGCTCGTAAAAGTTGAACTTGTTATGTATTCCACTTGTGGACTTGAATAATTTGACGATATTTGTACAGGTACTGGACAGGTATTTGTATGTATGGGGGGTTCAGTCATCACTGGTGGTGTATTTGAACCTAGAATCAAACAAAAATACCCCAAAAAAAGTCTCCTGGCTTTGTCCAGATCATCCAAATCTGACAAAAATATCTTATTGTCATGGCTTTCTTCTCATCAAATAGTTTCTGGGCATCCGTCCAGTCTATTGTCAAGGTCTGAGTTCCACAGATGTTGATGTTCCTGCATTCATTCTTAGCTGGACACTAAGGAACTGTGAGAAAATAATCAATAACCTCAGTTTGTTTTCTGGATTTCTATATTCTTTCTTAATCCAGAGGAAAATGGCTTCTCTGGCTTTGACCTCGTTATTTGGGAAGCAGTGCGTTGCACCTCAAAGCACACAGGGAGCAGTTAGCCATCTCTGTGTTTTGCTAACGGGGGTCCCTGCAGTTTAACCAACTACTGTCCTGTTTCTAGACACCTCCGGTACCTCCTCTAACCCCCGTTAAAGTAGTTTTGAACAAGGTCAGCCTCTCTTCAGTAGAAATTTTCATTTCATTAGCTAAGTAGCATAATGAGACGTGACCTTGACTGTCAAAGTGTCCCCTCGGCCGAGACATATGGACGCCCCGCGGTTATTAGAACATCAAGGGGAGACATTAGCGCCCCAGCCCACTGCATTACTTTCTCCCCTCCAGAGGGCATGATGGGCTCCCCGAGGACTCAAGCGTCATGATATTGACTCCATTCCCGCTGCAGTTTATTTGCCGTCTGCTCACATGTGGCGTCTCCTGGCGGGTGACTGATTGGAGTGTGAAGCCGGCATCATTTTTCCAGTTGTGTGGGATTTAGAGGACTAAGACGTTAACAAAAACTTGGTCCTTCAAAAATCTAAAACAACATTCCATTCAAATTGATGACGGAGTTCCACTCCACCTCCGTGTTTGCATGACATTTATCCCGAATTTCCATTTGGCATTTTTCTCTGTATCCCGCCTTTTTTTTTTTTTTTTTTTTTTTTTTGCAAACACATTTTGAAGTCTGCTGATATTTTATTCATCGAGAACATCTCACTCCATCTTCAATCTTTGACCTGATGCTCCATCAGCCAGCAGCACATTTGCTCTGACTGGTGAAAGTTAAAGTGCCTCCCTGTATCGAGGGGTTTAAGCTGGAATCCTTCCATCACAGCGACACAGATAAATAGCACAACAATTCAACAAATTATTCTCACATTTGCTGCTTCACATGCTGCAGCATGGAGCCACTTTCCTGACAGTTAGGTGAGCGTTTTCTGTGTAGCTAACAACCCCTCCTATCAACAAAAGCACCGGTAATCATGTGGTAACTTCTTTGTTTTGCAGAATGAAGACACACACCTGCTTCGATTCAGTGTTTTATTAACCAGGACAAAGAGGAAATAACAGGTGAGATCACGCACCGCGCTGAGACCTGTCTCCATGTGGACAGGTCCCAGCAAGAAATGTCAGGTTATCGAGTCCGAGTGACATATTCAAAGTCATGATTACGACTGCAGTCAATCCATCTCAATCCTTTGTGAGGCCTTTTATCCTGCTCCGAGTTTGGTGCAACGGTTCCTCGGAAAATACTGTAACAACTTCCCTGAATAGAAGTCGACAACAGCAATGGAATATTCTCTTAAAACTCTGTTTTTCTTTATATATATATTGTGGTCTTCCTCCTCACGTCCCTTCACGTCAATAAACAATGCCTGGCTCGTCCTGCAGATGCGGCAGACACGTACAGTCATAATTGAGACTAAAATAGCACATTTACGCTGACATCAAATAGCTTCGCAATGAAAACCAGCATAATAAAATCTCTTCTAAAAGGCAACAATTTGTGTGTAACATCCACAAACTGCTTAAGCACAAATACAGACAACCTCAAATGCTGCGACATGAAGGTTTTGGAGTGACCTGTGGTTCAGCAAATACCACAAAACTGACTTAATTTTGATATTGCCGTTATTCTCAATGTATGTAGAAGATATACTCAACAGTATTGCACGGGAACTCTATGCTGCATTTGGAGGACAGTTATGTGTGTGTGCGACCTGTCCTGTGCAATTTCTTCACCACTTCTACCTCACACGCGCATCACAGTGCAAAACGAAACCATTTTTTTCCGCGTTATCGCTAACAGTATCTCTATCTCTACGTCTGTTAAGTCATTTATCCCAGCTCCGTTTGTGCAGAGTCTCTTTCAACAGAAAATCCCCCCACAGCTCCAGCAGCACGAGAACGCTTGGCCATATTGCACAAATTCTGTTATGATTCCACACTGCATTTTAAATTCACAAAGTCACAAGGAGAGCAGCAGCTTCGCAAGACTTATAGATTTAAATAATCCAATCAATGTCCCCGGTGAGTCACAGCTCTTCTGCTTTGGTATAAACAAAGACAAAAAAAAAGTGATGGCCACTGACTAGGAGCAAAAGACAACACACCAATTCCAGGGGACCTAAGCCACTTTGCTGCCGATGCCGTCTTTTTCCTTACACCAGCAACATTTAGATATCACAGCACAGTTCAGATGCTTCCATGGTAACAAGACGACCTAATGGAATAAATAAATGACGACACCCAGATTGTCTGGACGCGTCCATGACACTAAAATCACTGATGTAAAAACAAAATCACTGTCCGATGCTAACAGTTTCAAAGTTAAGTTTCAGAATGTGGACAATAACATCCACTTTTTATGGCAGTAAAATGGCAGCGAAGCACCGACATCTTCAGAGTTCTGAGCCACACATGGTAAAGTCTGACCTGCTTCCACTTGGAAACATTTGGCCGTCTCGTCCTTGCAGACGGAGCGTCGCCCTTCATCATCATCAACATCAGCACTCTGCTACCAGTGTCTCGAATCCACCAGCTCAGGGCGCAAGCTCAGCTTTTTCAGCGTCTCGTACCCCACCACCATGACGATGGCGGTCGGCGTGGACGAAATGATTCGGGCCGACAGTCCTTTGGTTAATCCCCAGCAGCCTTCTTCCGAAATCAGCTGCTTGAATGTCTCCGTGATGGAGTGCCTCCCCTCCACCTGCATAAAACACACACACACACATACACGTGACGTTACGCATGACCGCGCAGTGTGCCACTTACATAACCAGCCAAAAGAGCACATGGCGGGAGACCAATGCAGAGAAACTGAGGCAGTGTGTTGGCTGGAGGTTTTAGTCATGCATCATGGAGGTGCTTGTGGGCACTGCCTCTCACACCTCCCACCCCTCATGCTTCTCAGCTAAAGACGTGTTGAGGGAGACACTTTTTCGGCCTAGTTAGGCAAAGGCAGGGTTTCTTGGGTAAACCCTGTTATTAAGTCCTGGGAGAAGTGCATTCTTCCACCGACGAGTCACAGCTACGGAGACGCTGTTGATTTTGGAGTGGAAATCAAATATGTATTCCAGCAGAGGGCTGATCTAGTTACATTGAGAGCGGGGCGCCTTAGCAGGGCCATCAAATTATACGACTCCTCCTTTCTGCCTGTCAAACCTCGGTAGAGTATTTCTAGGTCACCCATCGCTTGAATCTGATGATTAGCATATTTAGACATCATGACTGGTTATTAATTAGTTAAATGGGTCACACAGGAATAGCTACCTAATTGAACAGCTTTGGTTTGACAGCAGGAAGCTGCATGTGCGTGTGTCCTTGCACGCACATGTGTGAGATAAATTCCATTTACTCTTTTTCATGATTTTCTTTCTGCCCTCTTCTTTCTTAATCATGATTGACAGATAATTTCCCCTGGGCTGACTGGGATCAGCTGACCATCTCCGAGTCTGATGCGTTTCATACTGTAAATACGTCAGGGATGTAACGATATTTGCAATTTCGCGATATCACGGTAGTATAACTGTCTCGATATCGTCGCAGTCATGTTATGATGTTCAAACGGCAACTATTCGTCAAAAAATAATAGTTTTTGCACGCTCCTTCCGCGCAAAGTCCATTGTAAACTACATAGACCATGATTCTTTGCGCAGCGTCGTCACGCAAAGCCGCGATTGGACCAATAGGAGTGCACGCTACACACGCAACAGGTGAACATGGCGGAAAGCGGCGAAGACAGCGTGGATCCTTGGAAGCCAATAAAAATCACCGTAAACTCAACATGATGAGCTATTTTACTTTACCGCGAGTCTCCCCTTAATATCGCAATAAATATCGTATCGTGAGATTAATATAGAAATTGAACCGCACCGTGGGATTTGGATATCGTTACATCCATAGTCAACGCTGAGACTGAAAATGTATCTTGTCTGGGATCAGATGCCGTCGAAATGACTGATTAACGTTTCTGAGGTTGACTGATAGAACTGGTCGCTACCTGGACTCGGGCTCTGACCACGTCCATGGGGTTGGTGACGGTGGAGGCTGTAGCGGCGGCGAGTGGTCCGGCCATGGCTTGTAGAAGGAGGTGTGGGCAGTCACTGGGAGCCATTTTTGAGAGCTGCTCTGTTTACCACAAAAGAAAACAAAACAACAAGCTCACCCCCTTGGCCAGCAGACAAGAGGAAAAGAAACAAGTAGCTAGCGAGAGGAGCAGTCGTGCCGCAGGCTTACCTGCATAAAAATGATAAAACGGCCACCAGACGGCGCTGTTTGGGATGTAAGTCAGTAAAGATGCCATGTATCCCCTGTAGAAGCCAGAGAAGCCGTCGGCAGCAAAAATCTGTGCGATAATGTTCCTGGTCTGGCCAAACACCTGCTTGCGCTTCCCCAGCTCCACCCCTGATGGCAGCTTGAAGCGGGTGAGGTGTGTCTCCTGGCCCTGCATCATCAGCTGCTGCGAGACCACGTCTATGGGCACGGTGATACTCTGCGCCACCAAGGAGGCCGACCCGCCTGCCACCAGCGACTTGACAGTGTTGTTGTTGGAGTACTGGGAGACGTATGTCCTCACCAGCTCGTAGGTGGTGATGTAGGCCTGTCCAGAGATGAGCGTGAAGGTGTTGACCATGAAGCCGCGGTACAGGCCGCGCACTCCCTCCGTCTTCAAGATCTTGAAGAAGGCGTCAAAAGTGCCGCTGTAGTGGGATTTACCCCTCTGGACCTGCAGCCGGGTGCGGATGAGCGTGGCCGGGTAGACGGTGGCCCGGATGGACATCGTCATGAACACCCCGAAGGAGTAGAACTTCCTTTTGTCCAGATCCTCCCATTCGATGATCTGGATGTTCCTCTTCTGCTGCATCTCACCAGCTGTTGGAGCCCCAACATCAGACCGATCGGGATCCAGACTGAGCCTGAGAAAATCAAGCATCCACAGTTTTTACTTGTTTACTGAGTCAACCCAAATACATAATGATATTTCAAGGGAACGTCTTTGCTCATTAGTAGGTGAGACATATTCCCCCTGCTTAGACACCATTTTCCATTGTCCAAAATGTTCCTTGAAGTGGCATTGTGATGGCCCGGCTTTAAACATCTCCAGGAAAACTACAAGTTAGATCCATAGAAAGATTTTGGAGGTGGCCCAAAAGCATCTTGTTTATCTCTCACCTACACATCCTTATTTCAAATCTTCTTGAGTTCCAACTCTTGACAAATTTTAACTCCCCTCTGTTCGTTCTCGGTTTCATTCACTGTTCATATGTCGTTCATATGTTTGAACACTGTATGGCGCCAAAATAGCATTTCAACAAAATGACAAACGTCCATCCAATCCACCCACTACATCTTTGGAAAGACGCTCTCCCGAAAAGTCAGCAATTGCAAGGAAATTGCTCTCCATCATAACCACTGACTTTAACTGGGCCACGAAACATTTCGAACAGCTGGGGGCTCGGACCAGAACCTCATCATGTCTGCGCGTCCACACACTTTCGGAATTGTAGATCGCCAGCAGGTTGCCAGACACAATGATAGGCTAGTAAACACAGAGTGACTGTGTTAAAGTCCACAGTAGCGATCCTGTGTATACAGGACGTCTGTATATACAACAGTATTCCTGTGTACACACCACCAGCGCACTTGAACATATCACACACTCGTTTAATGTATTTCAGGCACAATAAGACACAGGCGTATTTAAAAGTGCGTCTGTGTATAATAAAGAGCATCTGTGTTGATTGCTCTAATATACTGTAACTTGTCACAGCACACCTGTCTACATGACACTACAGTTGGAATTACTAGAGTGTACCTCAGGACACAGTTCACCTTGGAGTACTGCGTTACATTTGCCACACGTTTCATTTGTAGCCCATTGAGAAGAAGAATTCTTATCTATGCTACCTTATGTCAGCATAAAACGGTCCAAAGGTCAAACAGCTGTAAACTCCTCGGCAGAACAAGGGCGCCGCGGTTAGCCGAGGAGCTGATGGCGTGAGGGCAGCGTTGTGTTATTATTTGGGAGCTTTTCACGTATTACATCATAATGATCGCTTACCCATGGAGAAGGACACGGCGTTCCCAGTATGAGGAGTGGCAACGGTCGCCGCATACCGCAGCGCCAAACCCCGAAGGCACACGGTTAAACAAGTAAATAATTGTCCTCTAGTCTCTTAAATGGCCATGTTAGCGTGCGGTAACGTGAGTTAGCATATTAGCTTAGCTTTCACATAAATCACACTGCGTTACACCTCCATCCATCACAGAGGTGAAACTCCCCTACCTTGTGGGAGAGATGTTCATCATACGTTACGTCCTCGGCGATGATCTTGTGTGTGGCACCATGCCAGAGTGTGGTGGAAATAAGACCTTCTGGGTAACTTTTCCGTGAATGAAGATCCGGCACCCGACAGGAGGACGAGCCCGCAGGTCCGCGATTAGCTAAACATTTAGCCTACAGTATTAGCTTCCTCCTATTCAAACTACCATCTCGATCGAGGAGCCAATAAGGAGGCAGAAAATCTTCTTCTGCGGTCCATTTGAGAATACATGTGGCCGGGGTTTCCCCCAATAACCTCGTCACGTGGATCCTTGAAAGCGCCCCACATTCGCTCAATGTGATTGGACAGATCTTAATCAATCATCTCGGAATTTACCCCGTTGTTATATCGGTTTTGTAAAAGAAAATGACACTTGCACAGGAATATTGATGAATGAAGTTTCTTTGCGATTACAGCATGAACCATGTCCGTTCCCATCGTCGCACTCGGTATTAAAGCCCGAGCACACAAATTACACCATCTATTGGTACCTGTAAATTCGTAAGTGAGTGAATGGATGGATGAATAAGTGAGTGAGTGAAAGCTATTTAGTTTTTTCTAAAATGTTCTCCTTTTAACGCGCGACCAAAACAAATATTCTGTATTTGACATAATTAGTAGCGCTGTTGTTTAACCTGTTGAGTTATTCTCTGGCACACTGCAGCAGCCTGAAGACATAGAGTCTGCTGAGCCACAAGGGGGAGCTATCGAGCGCGGTTATTGCTAGCTCAGGAACCCGTCGTTTGCCACAGGAAACACTGAACTGAAAGTGTAGGATCTGTCTGTCCGGGAAAGACCCATCGTGCTTCTCCTACTAAAGGTAATGCATAAAGATTGTATATATTTTTGTTTCACAGCTCAATGCCCCTGTTTAACTGAAAATGAGGCAATAGCAAAGCGTCGTAGTCCCGAGACGCTTTGGGCATTGTAAAATCCTTAGCCGGTTAGCATAGCATCGTCAGATATTGCAGATTCATTCTCATTCCTGTGAACGCACACTAGCCTAGCCTAGCTTAGCTTAGTTTAGGTTTAGTTTGGTGCTGTCGTCTACCACAGTGTCGGCAATGAACTCCATTCACACTCGTCCTAAATGTTAGGTCATTTTTAAAAGGTAGACCTATTTAGTATTTAAGTTAGAACTGAGGCAATATTATATCGATCAAACAAACAAACATTGCAGTGACAGTAGGCGCTGACTGATATGTATTTGGCAGTTCTTAACTTCTTTCGAACTTGTTCATGTTGCAGGCCTAAAGGTGCGCTGGAGTGAAAAATGGTAAGTGAATTTATCAGTGTCCATTTTTCTATATCGCAGATATGGAGTGAAGGATTTTAACCTGCTGCTTGTTTTGTTCAGTCTCGTAGATATGACTCCAGGACCACCATATTTTCTCCAGAGGGTAGGTAGTTCTTTTATTTTCTATTTCAAAACACCTGGATTCAATTTCTCACAATGTGTTCATTGTGTGTTAAAACAACAACACTGGCTGATCACCTTGTGAAATCCAAAATTTGCATTGAGCGCTAAATGAAACGTCCCCATGCTAACTTGTAAATACAAGTAATATGCAGACAATTCTCATGAAGTTTTTCTACGCTGTCCTTCACAGGCCGCCTGTATCAGGTGGAGTACGCCATGGAAGCCATCGGTCACGCTGGCACATGTCTGGGTATTTTGGCAAACGACGGAGTCCTGCTGGCAGCAGAAAGACGCAATATTCACAAACTCCTAGACGAGGTTTTCTTCTCAGAGAAAATCTACAAGCTCAATGAGTAAGTGCGTCTCAGCACCCACAACATATGTCCCATTTTTAGATAATTTACTCAAGATTATGCTCAAGTGCATTACTCACAAAGGAATGTTGGTCAAACATTGCTCCATAATTATAGTAATTATAGAAAATAATAGACCTTGAATGTAAAGGAGCGGCTAAGAGTGGATGTGGATGTTGATATTGAAGTACTCCTTTGTTTCTCAGAGACATGGCCTGCAGCGTGGCTGGGATCACCTCAGATGCCAACGTCCTGACCAATGAATTGCGGCTAATTGCACAGAGGTGAGCCTGAATGTGATCTTCTCTAGTGGTTGTATCAATAAGTATGTTAATCTATTTGTTTGACATAAAATGTCAAACTTACAGAAACTAGACTCAACCAGACACATTAACACTTCATGATGAATTTTCTTCTCCAGGTTTTTACTCCAGTACCAGGAGCCAATTCCCTGTGAGCAGTTGGTGACGGCCCTGTGTGACATCAAACAGGCCTACACACAGTTTGGAGGTAACCAGGGCAGCAGTTGTGCTGTTCCAGCTTCATTTTCTAGATGTGGAATTTTCTGGCATTTTTAACCTATCTTTGCTTTGCCTTGCCAGGAAAGAGGCCGTTCGGTGTGTCTTTGCTGTACATGGGCTGGGACAAACATTATGGCTTCCAACTCTACCAGAGTGACCCTAGTGGCAACTATGGAGGCTGGAAGGCAACCTGCATAGGCAACAACAGCGCGGTAAGCTAGCATAAAGACAACAGAGTCTGTGCCGCTTCCTTCCGGCATTTCTTACCATATCAACTTTGAAAATGCTTTTGTTCCCAGAGAATTGTTTATTTTCCAGCAGGGTTTTGTCCATTTATTTTCCAAAGTTCCCTGTTGGGAATTGCATCTTTCTGTGTGGTGCAAGGATGGAAACCATAGTAACGTGTGAATCTTGGTTCCTCACTCAGGCTGCCGTGTCAATGCTGAAGCAGGACTACAAAGAGGGTGAGATGACGCTGTCCACCGCTCTGGCTTTGGCCGTCAAGGTCTTGAACAAAACTATGGACGTCAGCAAGCTCTCCGCAGAGAAGGGTGAGCTCACACATAGGCTCTCAAGAAGTTCACAGATTAAAAATGTCTGACCCCAATGTCTGTGAGGTGGACAGGAGCAGATGTTTGATTAGACCTGAAATTCACACTCCCAAAGCAAAGCACCGGATGGGATTATTTATAGAGGGAAAAGTTGCTCGGGTTCAGCCAAGGGCTCTGTGTCTGCCTCCGGTCCACTGTTTCTATTGAATGTTGAAAGTTCTGGGATTGTAATAAGTTTTGTAATGCACTGACATTGACCGTTTCAGTGGAGATTGCCACCCTGACACGCGAGGAGGGCAAAACCAGGATCAAGGTGCTGAAACAGAAAGAGGTGGAGGAACTCATAAAGAAACACGAGGCAGAGGAGGCCAAAGCAGAGAAAGACAAAAAGGAGAAGGAGCAGAAGGAAAAGGACAAATGAGCAATATGGTTTTCTTCCCCCTTGTCAGATTCTTGTAATGTTTTGTTTTTTCCAATTAAAAGATTTGAAATTGAGAGTGAAGAATCCAATGATTTTGACTTTAGAAATTACCTTAAAATCAAACACTCACTTATTGAATCCTCACATCACCATGTCACGAGATGTGTGACAGTTTGTGGTAACAATTAAATCAAGCAATATTGTTAAGAAGACATTCACAACCTAAATGATCTTCATTCGCAGGGTGTCCTTAAAATTTGAATCCAGAGCTGAAGACGAATTTCTGAAATTTGCCCTTAAACAATGGAATAATTTTTCTGCTCAACGCATTACTATTTGTCAAGGGTCAAACAGGCATCTCATCCATAAGAGAGACTTCAACTTGAACTTGTCTTTTCGTGGTCATATCTCTTTTCACCACTTGAGGGCGATAGTGAGACAACAGCGACTAGAATAGTTTCACCCGCAATTTACAAATGTGTCATTGGATGTCCGCGTGTTGTTAGTTTCAGAACAACAAACACTATTTGGGTTCAAAAAGTAATATTTAATTGTTGCAATACCTGTGCAAGGCCTAAAGGGATCCTGCACCGACTGAAAATCAATAAATACAGTTTTCCATTGGTTTAATTGTCAATACTGTCTACAATACAATCTACAATATCTACCATATTCACGTTTATTCCCTAACTATTAACATTGTCTGCGGTCAGACATCGAACCAAAGGTCACGCAATGCGTCCTGCGGTGCCGAACAGCAGGTGGTGTGTGTGACAGTGACTGAGCTTGTGTCCTATCTGTGTGATTAGTAATGGACGCCGCCTCACACACTTGGTAGGTGGTCACGGCTGGACTGAAACCAGCTGTTGTAAAAGCAGTCCTATAAATAATGACTGAGGCATTATGCTGACCACCTCACACTTTGTTTTTGTTCATTACGAGCAGTAAACCTTCAGTTTGGGGTGTTTGAAACGTGGAGCCTGGCCAGTGTGAGCCTCACATGCAAAGCCCATTGGGCATTCCAGTGGGTGGGTGGCGGTGTTTCCACATTTGGTGGTCTGCAGACTGAAAGTGAAACACAGAAAAGATGAAGGATCCCATGTTTTCTGCCTGGGACGTGGAGCAATTGCAGCTACAAATGTTCTACAACACTGACGTGTGAGAGCAACAACCGTCCCACTGGCCTAATTCCTCCTCCCAGAAACTAAATTCAATTGAAGCGCAGCCCGTCACGGATTAAGATAATGAGTCAAACTCAACAGAGACACTTTGCAGCTTTTTTTTCTTTGTTTTTTCACAATATTGTCGATCTTTCATTTGGAGACTCACTGCTTACCAGAGCAGTGAGGTCATTATTTTCACACGAGCCCTCACAATGCTTGGCGTTGGGTCCACCTCTGATTAGACCAGTCGAGGATTTTTGGTCCAAGAATGAGGCTGGGCGGGGTCAAAGGTGCAGAAAGGCCCAGAGACCTCAACTCCTCTTCCTCTAAATTTCACAGGATTTGGATTATGCAAGAAATAGAATTCGAACATGGAGCGTGTTTACGTGTTCTTGACCGTCACTCCCCACGGAGGCCACACATACTTCTGCCAACTTTCCCTTCGCTCCGTTCCAAAAGAGCCAGTTGGACCTCTCCTGCGACGGGGTTGAGGATGAGGCACGCGGCTGCGAGCGGTGATGAAGCAGAGCAGGCTAATCTGTTGCAGTGTAAACAAGGCCCCAGAAAAGCGCTGGAATGTCTCTGCAGTGGGAGCCGGAGTAGGAGGTCAGCTGGAGGCCAAGGCAGGTGGTATACATCAGAACAGGGGCTGACATCCCAGCACTAACTTATCCAAACAAGAGACAGCCGGTATGTTATCTCGCTCGCGCTGAGGAGGAGGAAGGAAGAACAGAAAACGGAGAACGAGAGCCTCCACGTGCAGCCGCGGTCCCTCTGTCCTCGGGCGAAACGTGACGAGAGACAGGCGGCCGTGGGGTCCTTCGGCCCGACCGGAGCGGGAGACGAACTGGGCGGGAGGACGAATCTCGCTGTGTTTGTTTACCTTTTGACATACTGTCTGTGCGTTTCACTCTCTCCTCCTTGAGCGAGGAGCTGCGGGCTGGTTAGTGAAGCAGGATGAGCAGCCGGGGGGAGTTTTGCTGGGAGACGCATGGACATCGCGATGGGAGGAGCCTGAGATGGAGCCGTCCATCTTTGTTGTACTCAACATTCTCCCAGGTGGGCCATAATGCTGCATCATCTGGGTAAACACTGAAAGCATCTAGCAACCCTTCAGCATAGATGGTGGGTAGGTAGCTAGGTAGCTAGCTAACTAGGTAGGTAGGTAGATAGCTAGCTAGGTAGCTGGGTAGCTAGGTTGCTAGATACTTTACTAATCTGTTGATCTTGCAATCCAAGTTATGAAAGATGAAGGATTATGTATTGGTATGCATGTGGATATTACTGAGTACTTCTAAGAACATATAGTGAAAGTAAACATGAGCAACGTGCTACGTAGCAGGGGGGCACAGCGACTGATCGTCATGTGACGGTATCGTTTCTTAGTTGTGAAATGTGTGATAGCTGACTGAAAGGTGGAGTTGCAAAAAGGTTTATCTTTCATTCTTTAAAAAAAAGTACTCATTTCTGTGGTGAAACACAGTTGTTGAGCAAATCTGCAGCTCCACTTCCCAGCTTATCATTGCCGTGCATGACTCAGGCCGAGTCACCATCCACCAAAAATACATTCTGCCGTTACTGACGTCTGCCGCTGGCAACGCCTCAGCTATAAACATTTCACTCCTTCCACGCAAGCAACAAAAGCGAGGAAAACAAAAGCCGGGCTAGACGCGGGCTCTGGTAAATCACAGCCGCGAGTTTAGGAACGCTGGGAGGGAAAGTATCGCTACTCTCGCTTACAAGCGTTTACCGTAAAGCTACTATTTAAAGCCGAGGCTGAATCCTTGACCTTATTGGGTATGGGGAATTAAAACACTCCTCTGCTCCATGCAGTGACCTTTTGAGCAGCCTGGAGCTCTGCGATCCTGATTTTTGCGAGATTACAGACCGGCTGTGTCTCCATAAACGGAGGCAGAGCTCCACTAAACAGCAATTAGACATCTTTTTAATCTGGCCTGTTATGGGGGTGAACAAAGGTGTTGTTGCTGGCTGGGGAGTAACTGTGGCCTCTGTGGTGAATTGGACCGGTCTGGATCACTGCGTCTTAATATAGCATCAGGTCGCTTCTGTCACACGAGCAGATCTGAACACCAATTTTGGTCATTTTCGTGCTTGACCGTCTCACAGACCGGAGCTCAATGTTGGAAACAGATGAGGGGTCAGAAAAGTGGCAAAGAAATTATTCTGTCCTGGGACAACAAGATCTTACCCATATTAGGCCCAAACGGCATGAAAAAGGGGAGGTTTAAATACAAAAATATTATTTTTGACTATACATATTATATATAAACCCAAATACATATAGACCATAATATATATAACCATTTTATTAATATCTAGATATATATATATACACACACACACGTTAATATATATATATGTGTGTGTGTGTGTGTGTGTGCGCGCGTGCATGTGTGTGTGTGCGCGCGTGCGTGTGTGTAAGTGTGTATGTACTGTATGTATGTATGTATGTATGTATGTGTGTGTGTCTGTGTATGTATGTATTTATGTATGTGCGTATAGGTGTGTGTGTGTGTGTGTGTGTGTGTGTCTTTCTGTCTGTGTGTGTGTGTGTGTGTGTGTGTGTATAAGGAATATATCTATACATACACACACACATACACATACACATACACGTACAGTATTTACATATATGCAGTATATACATATCTACATACAAAAACATTATGTATATATACACATACGCACACATATTTATCACAGTTTATTTCTGTAGACATAAAAACACAAACAAACAACAAATGACTCCATTCTCAATCCATAAACACAAGAATAATGGGATGTTGTTGTGTGTCACTCTGTATTCCCCAATATTTGATAATCAACAATTCAAATCTCCTGGATCACTTGATCAATCGGTCAATAGAGTATATCTACTTCTATCTACCTCTTTAAGACAAATATCCCCAAAAATTGTATTTCCTCTCATCAGTGCATAGAAGCAGGTCAAAGTGTCGCCTACAGAGCAAGATATGTGCTGCTGTGACCACCAGATGTTCACCTGATTTCAGGTTTCCGTGATTCCTTTAGACAAGAGCAACACACACACACGCACAAATGCACACGCTCATACGCACATGCTCACATTTCAGATCTTGCCCATATACAGTATGTGTAGTTTTGCCAATGCAAAACATCAAAACAGCATCTGAGCACAGAGGCATTGTGTCTAACATAAATGCAGCTTATCTACGTGTTTAATCCAGCCATCCTTTCCATTCCTGCATGTTTTCAACCCTCTGAAAATGTCCACGCGGAGCAGCTGTTCTGTTTCCGTCCGGGACAATAAGTGCTCATCACTGCCCACCTCGTAACTCAGAGCGGACGGACTTTTTGTTTTGTGTTGAGGGGAATCACATGGAACCTTTGGCCGGGGGAAGGGACGTCGCCTTTTCCACGCACTCTGTGTTCAACGCACAACACATCAGGGCGCAGGGCCAAATTAAAGCATCTCCAGCGCGTCGCCGCGGAGATTCTGACGCAGCACGCTGCTTTATGGGCACACACTCGCTTTACGGTGGAATTCCTGAGTGATTTCTTCGCAATGATCCCCTCAGAAGAAGGTGACCCATAATGAGCGGCGTTGGTGTGCTCACAGAGTTATCGTGCACATAAGTCTAAGGCCAGACATCAAAAATTCAATATTAAATTCCCTCTGGGGTCGCAGAGGTTCTGAGAAAGTCGAGTAGGTATGCACGTCACACACACACCGTCTCTACACACTATCCCAGAACTTCGACCACACCATGCTTACCTCAGTAATTGTCAGCTGCACTGATTTATCATTCCACTTATTAGACAAATAAGCAGGAGAATAAAGAAAGTTATTTCTTTTCAGTCTTCACCAATGTGGCCACAATGAAATAAGTCTCTATTTTGTGTTTATCTTTTGTCACATTAGGTGATGTCATGGAAGAGGTTGAAAGAGGCAGGTGTGGGAAAGTGACTGCTCCGTGTTTGACACCAGGTAGAAATGTTTTGGGCAAGAATAACACCATGACCTCTCATTGACGCTCTATAAACTGAGTATGTGTGGTCATTTCTCAGTGTAAAGGCCGGAGGATGATGTCACACCTATCCTCTCTCCAGATGATTCCCCTCAATAAAATAACGCCGCGTCCCTCCTTCCCGCGGCGAAACGTGTCCGTGGCCTGGCGGGCCTCGCTGTCAGAGCGGCCCTGTGATGGATCGCAGCAACCTGGACTGTATTGAATTAGCGGCCGCGGCAGGAAAAGCTAATTTTACACACAAAGTCGGGGTTTAAAAGCAGGTCAACGTGTTTGCTCTCTGTACTGTGGGCTATGAAACATTAAGGAGAAGATGGTACACCCAGATACCTGTCCCACATACCTTCAAATGTTCAGCCACTAGGTGTCACAAGAAATTCAAAACCTCACAATTTCACAAATGTGACTTTTAGATTGTCAGTTAGACAGTCAGTTTGCTAAGACATAGCAACATTTGTTGTTTAATCGTCTTCAATGGTGATCTGGCGTCCTCCAACTCCTGAGAAACTGCATATAGGTCTTTAGGTAGCTGGATCTTGGACACACTCCTCCAACTTATCACTGACTTTGCAACTCTGCGGCCTAGAAGGTTGTGTTTTTATACTTTTTAAGAGGGACTAAAACACAGACTAACTTAAACTATCAGCTTGAAAGAGGCACAGATCTTAAGTTTGGCGATACTAACGTTGATGGTAATGAAGCACAGATTAGATTTGATCTTGTTGATGTTTTCGTTCAAACAGAAAAAATCCTGTACACACACATACACACCATACACACACACATACAAAGCCCGTTGGACTCTGTGATCGCAGATGAGACACAATCTATAATCAGAGAGCAGGGGGAGGCCTCCCATTGCACCGTCACCTTCTACTGTATCATTATGTGTAGGAAACGGATGAATCTTCTCCCAAAGGTATGCTGGAGTGTTTTATGTTGTCCAGATTTCAGTTCATTGTGGTGCAAATGCCACATCTGAAACATTGAGCGGATCACCGATCCAGGAGTTGTAATGTGTCATCACCTTAGAGATCAGATTCGCAAAAACAAACTGAATTACTCACATCTCCCTCATCGGATCTTCAGGAAAATCGCGTAAATGCAGCAAAAATAACTGTAATAACGCTGAGTTGACAATGTGAGACGACACAACCATAGACACACCACTTTTTGATGAGTCATTCTCTTGTACGGAGTGACAAATATCTCCCACAAGCGTTGGTTTGAGCGTCTATAAGTACTCGTGCAGGTTTCCCTCGATGGTGGTTTGGAGCTGGGCAGGTGTTCCCCCCCTCTCCTGCTGACCTCCCTCACCTTGACCTGCCTAACTGCAGCTGGCTGCTCCGCCCTCACCCTCAATGGCTCTTTTGTTTCTTTGCGTCAGCTGCGTTTTAGGGAACCGAGCACTGATTTATTAAATCTGTTTGGCTTTGATCTCCCACGTACACGCGGGAAATACGGACGCCGACACCTCCCTTCGCTTGTTGTATTTGGCTGTTTGAGATGTGGGGGAGTCCAAATCGTATCAGATGTGTTTATGCAAATGGGTAGGAAATCAAAAGTTTGGTGGAAAAAGGAAAAAAAGAAAAACTTGACAACTACACCCCGGCA
>OMPJ01028128.1:0-10761 GCA_900312935.1 Carapus acus
CCCCCCACCCCCTCCCCCCCCTCTTCTCCCTCTCCCTCTCTCTTTGAGTCTCAGTTTTGGAGAATTCATCAACCCCTTTTTCAGAGATTTTCTATGACTTGTAAGCATTCAAGCGTTTCCCCTTTGGGTCAGGCACCGCTGTGCTTGATACTTCTGTCAATGGTGCTGATGCACTTCATGTGACCACTGGTCCTCAGACTCCATTACTCTGAGAAGCCTTGTGGGGAAATATTTTCACAGACCCTTGCACATTCTGGCTTGGTATGCTGTAGGTGATCAGTTTTATTTGAAACAAGCTTGCATGGAGTGATTGAGCAACCCACAGTTGGCCCATGGAATTGCTTTGACTTGTGTACTCTTTGGCCTCTTTTTCACAAGATAAGCATGATGTTTCCCAAGCACTGGATGTGATCTGTTGTTTTGCAGCTGCTCTGTTTGTTTACAGAGGAAATCAACTTTGAAATAGAATCTGTCCATATTTACACCGTTTGCATTGTGCTTAGAGTTGACTTACGGCCACATGACGTTACAGTGTCTGTCACTTTTTGATTTTGGCAGTTTTTTTGATTGCGACCATGTATCATAGCCTGTATTTATGAACACTCGGACTCAAATTTGGCAGTTGTGTGTTTGAAAAGATGAAATGGCATTTCTACTAATCATACTTACTCTACTACCATCTCCTTTGCTACGCAATGTTTTTTGCTCCATATCACTCGGCTCAGTTATCTGTCTTGCATTTGTCCTCAGGATACAGAGGCCAGAAAGGAGAGCGAGGTCAGCTTGGTCTCGGTTTACCAGGAGATCCAGGACCCATGGGACCACCAGGTAGGAGTACCAACAGCAGAGAGAATACACGCAAATGTTTTATTTACAAGGTCATGTTACCTATGTGATGGGAGAGGCAAGATATGGCGAGGAGGAAAAGAACAGCAGTGCAAGAATTGTGCTTTGCGTGTGATTGCTGCAGTAGTATCTCAGTTGTTAGTTTTGTGCTTTACAAGATTCACAGATGGAACAGTTGTTTGCGGTTAACAAATGATTCTAATGGAATCTGTTTGTAGCAACATGTAAAAATCTCTGAGAGAAGATGTGTGAATAGCTCCCAATGAGGTGTGTGATTGCACCACATACTGTTCTGAAAGGAGAGAGCATTGTCAGATGTTGTGGGTTGAACACTATGCTCACAGAGATCACAGATTCAGAATTCTCTTCATTTGTTGATGCCTGCCTCAGCTTTTCTTTGGACGTTTATGTTTTCCTAGTGTTTATTTAGACGTGTGACCTGGCCTTGCTATAAAATGACAATTGCCAACAATGACCCCAACCAATAAATTAGGATGATGGCACACTTAATGCCAAGCTTGACTGTATGGTATAGCCAACATAAATTTGTGCAAACAAAGCCCACCATGTTTGGCGTGCCAAGTGCCTCCTCCGCCTCCTCCATGATGATTCTGAACTCCACAGACGATTCCATCCCACGACCACCAGAGGTAGTTGGCGACCCGTAGCCACTTGTCAAGTCTGTTTATACCCGCACAAAGTGTGTGCTTGGGGAAAGAACTTTAGCTGCTGTAGATCCACTGTGGACAAACCTCAAAAACAGTCCTCTGTAATGGTTCACACTGCTAGAAAACACATCTTGCGCAAATGCCGGGGCAAAGTAAATATGATGGATTGGTCCTTGTGCACTCACATGTGCAGACCCCAGTGAGATGTGAGAGCACAGTCATTTCTCCCGCCAATGCCCACACCCACTCCCCCTCCTTATTACCACCCTAGGGCCTGTTGTTGCTGTTGCAATGAGCGACAGATTGTGCTCCTCAGTGTCCACATATGTTCTGTACTTAATCTGTTGTAACTGAAGGTCCAGATACATATTTGTGGCACTTTGGACTTGTGAATCACTTGTAATGAAGTGGACACAGCTTGACATGATGAGGAGGAGTTGGGGAAGGGGTTGGAAGCCCCTCCAGAAGACTGAGCCAGTATTGTTCTCTTGAGGGTGGTACAGCAGTAGAGGAAGGGCCAGACTTGTCAGGGAATGAAAACCAATGAAATAAAGGCAATTATTAGAGGAATGACCACTCTCTCCCGCCTTTTGACAGTTCATACCATCAGCTCTGGAGTTGAATGTCTGGTCTGTTAGGTTGGAGTTTGTCAGTGCTATTTTCGAGCAGGTATGAGCAGGTCTAGCACCTATGCCAAGATGACAATATATTACAGGTTGAGTTGGTCTTGCATTCTGTGGTCATGGTTTCTGTTGCTGTTTGTCACTTTGCCCTTAGATCAGATAGTAAATCAGGTCTTTGGACAAGTAAGTGATGTTCCAATTATAAAGCAAGTTTTAAAGGAGGTTCAAGTTATTCTTAGTTGTTAGTTAGTTTTAGTTGTGTGTTGGGTTAGTTTGTGCTCTTGTGTGTCCCTCCAGGACACTGACTGTGCAGCTATAGATCTGTATCTACACATGTCTCCCATAATGCTCATTGCTATCATGTGGAATCAAACCTTAATGCTTTTATGAAAGCATGTATCCAGACCAATGGATGTGTCCACACATAATGGTAATTTTGGTGATCAATGGTAACTTGCTGTGCCAAGAAATTTAGCTGTTCAATTAAAGTACCCTATATTTTATATCATTTGTATGATTTAATTGTTTTGACACAGGGCAAAGATTGATAGTGTTTACACTGTATAAGATATGGGACAGAAATTTGAGCATCAAGACAAAACTGTGGTGTTTTCTCATCTTGTGCAACGCACTTTATCAAGGTCCTCCTGGGCTCCCGTCTCACGGCCGCCCAGGTCCTCCAGGGCATCCGGGCATATGTGACCCGAGTGACTGTGTTCCTCTGACCTTATGAACCCATCTGAAAGCGGCTGATTCAAAGCCACCCAGCTCCTCGCACGGTGCAACGCATACAGGGCGTGTAGACGATGGCCATATCCTCCTCAAACACAAGACTCGCCTCAGAACTCTTGTGTTCTTTTTCTAACATAAAAATGCAGCTTGTTTGTTTTATTCTGGAATGTCAACAAGGTGTGTTTGGGATGCATTGAATGAATTGTAGCAGTTCTTTTACCTTTATGATTTCTTGTTCTCACATCCCCCACTGTGATCTGATGCATTCCATGTCAGTCTTCATTATGTCTTTCCAAACCATGAAATGAGTTTGTTTCATCACATTCAAATCCTGTCTGAGAATATTATCTCAATTACATACTTGCCTTGTTAATGGGCATGGCTATGCACTCTTCTGTTTGTTTTCAGATAAGCCATTGTGTCAGCAGAAGATACTGTCTGCGTGTGTGTATGTGTGTGTGTGTGTGTGTGTGTGTGCGTGTCCGTGTGCGTGTGTGTGTGTGTTTCATGTACTGAAATGAAAACATCTTGCTTTTGAAAACACATATGTTACCAAAGTACAAAGTAGGATTATTTATTACTTATTTAAACAGCTATTTAAGTGGGTCTGTTAACTGTAATAAATGTGGCATGAATGTGTAATTTGTCCTCACAGATATCTAGATAGCCCAAAAAAAAAGATATAGCTTTACTTAAACTGTTCATTTCACCTTGTGCATGGCTATGTTTTCTTCTCCCACAAATTCTGACTTCCCGTTACTTGGTGATAGAGTTTAACTTTAATTTTACACTCTCACAAGAGTCAGTAAATAAAATCAAGGGCAGCTCGTCTCCCGTGAAAAGAATGTACTTTTTAGATGTGGTTGTTCAATGATTGTGACGTAATTTCACATCAATACGCAATTATGTTACGTTAAGTGTGACAGAATGACAGTTTTTGTTTTCTCCCTTTCATTCTCTTAGCTAATGGGGCTTGCAATGGGACCTGATGATGTATTTACATTAGCTAGTTGCTGTCGTAATGGCGCAAGATTCTCATTTCCGCTTTCGATTTCCGACTCCTCCCCTGATGTATTTGTATATTTTTGATGTTTAACCACAAAAACTGAGGTATTGCAACTGCCACATAACACTGCAACTTTGCAGAAAGAAATGTACATACATGTCTTGTTGTTCATTTTAAAATTCACCTTGCTTGAATACTGATATTTTGGTTTGTCATCCTTTAAAAACTGGACTTTTTTGTTTGTATTTATTTTATTACTTCATGTGTGGCGTTTTTTAAGTGGGGATCCAATGGACAAAGGAGAATTTATGCATCAAAATCAGCTAATCGCTAATCAGTTTTGAGAGATATGTAACTGTAGATGGCAGTCGGTGCACAGTTAAAGAAACTCATTCTAACAGTGGCTAAAAGAGTGACTCAATTAATCTGTCATTTGTCCGAAAGAGTTACAAAGTATCGATTCTAAAGCCAACCCTGTGCCAACTGCCCCTTCCCACAGTAGAAACTCTAAAATCTTCTTGACACATTTTGCATCCATGCTTCAAGACCTTGTGAGATTACGAAAATTAAGGAATTGGTTGCTGTCATGGCTGCAAATGCATCATTATAACAGACTCTTGTCTCTCTGGGATGGCAATCCCTCCCACTGCTGGACCCCAAGCTGCTGCGTTTGCGTCTGACAAACGCAGCAGCGCAGATAGTCGGACTGACCGCGATAGTTCATTTTCCAAAAGGGGCATCAATTGTGCCGAACATCTAAAAACCTCTTTGTCCGGTAGCCTCTTTGATTTTTACAAAATGTGGTTCTTTTTGTGCTTTTTCTTTTGTTTAGTGTAGTTAAGTCTTGTTTTGAGGAGGGGGCTTCACTGTGTTTTCTACAGTAGCAGAGGCTTCTATGCAGTTTTCCTGTTTCTCTATGAGCAGGAAATTGAAATGGATAGACACGAAATATATGACACCATTTTATCCAACAGGATGACATTTTTGACACATAGAATGAGACACCGCCTTCTTTACACAAAACAAAAAAAAAATCACAGGATATCATTCAGAATATCTCGAATTTATGAAACGCTCAGGTGGAATACAGATATGGAATATCCTGTCCTAAATTCAGCCATCCAACACTTTATATTCTTTCAATAATCATCAGTTGTCTGTCAACAGGGCAAGCTTTTAATATTTATGATGCTTTCTCCCTTTATATGAGGGTTTGACTTTGAAATTGTAGCTTTAACAGAGCTCCTGTTCCACTTTAAGCTCCCTGTGTCATTAATGTTTGAAAAGATATGCATTTTTCTATTCTGTGATGTATAAGATTCAGATCTTGCGGTGATTCATCTTTTGCGATGGGTTCTTTGTGTGTCATGTTGCTTTAAGTCGTCCTGATTCTATCTCGCAAATCACAATCTATGTAATGCTCTGAGGTTTCTTAATTTCTTTTTTTCCCCACATATGAAACATGTTAGCTTTTATTCAAGTTTGATCCCTACGAGCTTTGTCTGTATTTGCCTAACTTTTGATGGATACTAAATTCCAGCGTGTGGTACTGATTTCATTTCTGTGTTGAAAGAGCCCCCTGGTGGACATAATGGGATAGGATACGTAACCTTGTTTTCTCTTGATATTATATTCACACATCTTTGCAGATGATGGCACCGACCCGGATCTAGTTTTAATGTGAATGTCATGTTTGAGCCTGAAACTCGCAGAGCTTGTCCCTGCTGTATGTGTACTCGATCTCACACACCACCCGAATGCCAGTCACATCAATGCATACGTCCAGCAAGTTATCTAGTTACTCGAAGGAACTGACAGCCCACTTCTGACTGACTGGCTGATACTTTGTTACTGAACTCTTCGACTCATCCTTCTCATGTGAAATGTCTTTGGCATCTGTAGTTGGTCTTGATTTCAAATGTGTATGACCTTACACTGAAAATGCTGAATTGAAACCTCACTTTCACTGTACACAACATGAATTTGCTTACTCTGTAGTAATGAATGTCGATAAGTTGGCTTTCTGAACAGTTTCCACTGTTATTTTTTGACTAACTGTAGTGCTCCTAGGCACTTAATGTCCATTTTTGTGGAAAGGGATTCAGGTGAAGGGTAGTTTGCAGACATTGGAAGTTACATTTCACATCGTGCTTGCTGCCTTTTGCTCTTAACAATAATTAATAGTATCTGCCTTATGTGTGTGCAATAAATACTCGTACCAAATACTCACAGCTTTATTTATTGAATTGTCATGTTTTTTTTTCTTTCTTTCTTTTTGTCCTGGACAGTTTGAGCGTCAGGTTGTTGTTGTTGTTCCATTCAGCATCTCATTTTTGTGCAGAGGAGAGATGTGAATGAGAAATCGAGGTCACATTTTTCTGCTGTGATAGCTGAGACTTGACTTTTGTCTTGTCTTTTGAATTCAATAAAGTCAAATTTAAGAAAAAAATCTCACAAATCTTCATTTGGAGTCAAGATATTTTAATTAATGATGTTGTAATTTTGTGTTTTGTTTTTTTTTTACTTTTGTGTGGGACATTTGAGAAATTAAGCTGTGCATTAGTGGGATCATCCCAGAATGACTCCAGCATACAGAATAAATTAAACAATGGATGTGTCGTTCCATTTATTTGTGACTTTGACCTAACATATAACTCTGTATATGCACAACTGCGTCTGTCAGCTATCATTCTGTACAGAAATGTCACGCTTAATAGGTTGTTTTGAAGGAAATATATTCAACGACAATTCAAACAATTTACAGATTTACAACATACACTGAAGTCAGTGTGATATGGTGACAAACACTCTCCTTTTCACTTAAATTACTAGACAACGCATGAATTAAAGACGTGGTTCTGCAGGTTTGCCTGTAGTTTCTGAGGCACTTACAAATAATTTGGGTGGTCAACCCACATACTGATTAGTTTGGACTATTGTGATTGTGATATTTAGGAGAAACTGTTTTTATTGAAAAGCAATTTTGTCAAATCAGAGAAGCAAATGCACATAAAAGCAAATGCAGAGTCAGCTACAAAAAAACAAAACAGGTTTTGCTGAAATGTCAGCGTGTCTCTGAAAATAACTGTCCGTCTCTGGTAGAAAAAACAAACAAGTACAAGACAAGAATTACACCACATAAAGCAACATTTTATGTTTAACCATCTGAAGCTGCTGACTCCCTTCGATGAAGAAGTGACAAGCACAATACATTCTCATAAGACTGGAGGTTAATGGGTGCAAGGCACCAGAAACCACAGACCCTGAGAAGAAAGAATGAAAAATGTGTTCACTGGGGAAGGGAAGATGTTAAACAGTGTCTCTGTCTCAGCCAGAGCAGCTCTTAATTCCCTGCTGGTCCTTTCACGTCCAGAGACTGGATCGCGGACCCTGCAGGGAGATTGCAGGCTGAGGGGTCACAATATCCATTAGGACCAGATGGTCCAGGAGGCCCAGGCACACCAGGCTGTCCAGGAAGACCAGGTGGACCCCGAGCTCCATCCCTCCCATCTTGACCGTAGCCTGGTTTCCCTGCCTCCCCTGTGATCACAAATCATCTCATTAGGATGCTTTCATACACATGCAATCCTATGGACCAACTATTGTAAGGTCAATGTTACTCACCAGGAAGCCCAGGAGGTCCTGGCTGGCCTTTGGGCCCTCGTACAGTAGGTCCTCTGGCACCTCTGTCTCCCATTTCCCCTGGAGGTATACATCAACATTACACAGCGTTTGTCACCTGCACACAACAATAACAATGGTGACAAAGTTTGATTTGTATATACCTTTTGGTCCCTTTACGCCTAGTTGCCCAGGTGGCCCTTTAAGTCCAGGAAGACCTCTTGCCCCAACCTGTCCAGGGAAGCCATTGTCTCCTGGTGGCCCAGGTGCACCAGGTGGTCCAGGTCTGCCAGGTAAACCTGCAACACCAGACTCCGGCCGCCTCAAACTGGCAGCAAGCTGTGCCAGTTGCTCTGTTGGAGCACGAGCAGAAGGACAAAATGAGCAAAGAATAGGGGGAATCAGGGTTGGATCTCAGTAATCAGCCCCAGTATGCATTAAGGGAGAAGAGGGACATTCATTGCTGGTGTGTTTCTCATTAAATCAATTTATGGCACAAGAATACTGCAGAATTGATAAAGGAGATGCTCTTTCACAATAGTTCAGAATGGAACACACTAAGGTGGAAATGTGGTCATGATATCCCCTGAGCCCTCCCTGTTTTCTGTCATTTTTCAATATAATACCAGCAAATTGAGCAGAAAGGATATAATTGCCTTTATTTCAAATAATCAGTGACGCAGAATGCGTGTGCATGGCACAAGGGGTCTAATATTAATCTTATGTGGCTATTTCTCTACGGTATTTTGCACTTAAAATTCAGATTTTCTGCTTCTTCATGAAAATTCATGCAGTGGCTGCTTCACTGCTCCCTTTTAAGATTTTCTCTCCATGTTGGCTCTTTGCAGAGAAGCGCAGGTCTGCTGGAGGTTGAATTAAATTTTCAGCACACGGCACATAAAAAAGTCATGAGTTTAGGAGATGAGTTGTGAAGACCTATGAGCGGGCTATGTTGAGAGTAGAGGATGCAGTTTAAGCGTAAGGCTCAGAAATCTAGGGCCTTTCATCCATCACGTAAACAAAAGCTGAAGCATTTTTCATGTTTTGGTTATGAGACCTTTCCTTTTGAACTTTGTAGTATGCAGTGGGCACACAAGATCAATGGTGCAACAGATTCGACGTGTGTGTGTGTGGGGGTGTGTGTGGGTGTGTTATAATGAGGCATTCTACTAAAGATTAAAATCATTAGATCAGGCACAAAGAAATGATAAATGGGGTCAAAGGCTTTGCAATTCCTACCTTGCATGACTCGCATGCAAACTTGTTTGATATGCTGATCACTTGGCTCTCTACCCTGAGGAAAACAATACAACAGATTTAATCACATGTACCAGAATTGATCACCGCAACTGAGTTCTCTTTTTTTCTTTTGGATCAAAAGTGATTTCAGAGCTGTTTGAGTAAAGTCACAGAGCTTTGTACAGCAAGTAAACATGTCTTGGATCTTAAAATATTCACTAATATTTGATATCTTCACACCTTGGCACTTTGTATTTTACCCTGCTGCTGTATAACAAACCTATTATTTATCTGCCTCCCTTTGTGTATTTTGAAGACAAGAAACTGTGGTGTGACTGGTGTCTGGGGACAGTTGATGATTTGATTACTGCTTAATTTTAAGATTCAATCAATCCAGTTCTTCGGACCTATGCGATGCTGTCTACCTCACAAAAAAATCTGTGATTCTGGGATGAACTTGTCACTGATGAGTTTCGGTAATGTCCCTGCTATTTACATCAGGGTTGCCAACAAAAGTGGTCTTTAACTTAAAAATGAAAATAAGATGGTTTAAATGACATTGTTGTCATCTGCCAATCATTTTTTCATCAAACAATTTCTATGAAATCACTCTTTTGTATCTCCCCCAATAAAACACAAACTTTATCGTCTAATCTTCAGATCTACATTGTTGCGTGGCAATGTTTTCTTTCTGCTGCTAACCCTTCACTGATGGATGGGTTGCATGGCACCCAAACCCTAATCCCCTTGGCTAATTTACGTGGTCCCAAGACACTAAGAGCATTTAATGTTTCTATTGACAGACTGTGAGCATCTCACATACAAAGACAACAAAGATTCTGGTTGTGTTTCTAAAAATCAAATAGCATTTTGGCTTTTGCTTGCGCAGTTTTGTCATCTACTTCTCCTGATGATAATCACTGCCTTACATTGTAACAGACGTAAATAACACGTACCGCTGGTCCCTGGGTACCTCTGGGTCCAGGTGCTCCCCTATTTCCTTGCATACCACGTGGTCCAGGAGAACCAGCTGGTCCTTCAATACCTGGCTGACCTCTGGCTCCCTCAGGGCCTCTCCTGCCAGGCTCTCCAGGGTTGCCAGTCTTGGCAGAGGGATGAGGGAAACATTAAATGCAGCATTTTTCTGTTTTTACGCTTTAGAGAACAGAAAAACACCAGGTAAAAACAACTCTATTTGATCTCACCTCTCCTTTAGCTCCAGCTTCTCCTGCTTCGCCCTGGAGGGGAAAGGCGGGAATAGAAGCGTGAAAACATGAAGTTTGGACTTCCACAAATAATGTGTTTAAGCAGGTGAAAACACTTACGCTGTCTCCTTTCTCTCCTGGATTTCCTTCATCACCTTGACCCCCCTGTTAAAAGATCGATGAGGCAAGTCACCCTACAACAACAAACCTGTGACACCGAATGATTGAAACATCGAGTGAATTATCGATAATCATGGTTCTTTACCTGATCTCCTTTACCTCCAGTGTCTCCACGTTCCCCCTAAATGATCAAATGCCAGGAAGGCACATATGGTGGTAAATACACAATATTGGTAGATTATTTTGAGATTGGGTGATGACATTTTGGGATGGGATGTTTTTGTTGGTCGTAACAGTCAGAGCTTATCAGTTCATCAAAAACAAATTCTTGTTTCACTCAGCTTCAACAGCTGATGATATTACATTTCCACATATTAAAAGGGTTGTGAATGGTTTGTTTTACCCTCTCTCCTTTCACCCCCGGGATGCCAGGTGGACCAGGGAGACCAGGTAGACCAGGGTCGCCTTTAGATCCCTGTAACAAACAGAAGAAAATACACGCACACACACACACACAGACATACACACACACGCACACACACACACACACACACACACACACAAGGCTATTTTCATATCAATCAGTAAAGAAAATTCATTAAAAAAAAAAACACATCAATCAAGCAAATTTGGTTGTGGCGATTGGAATGGTTGATTCCGTTTCAGAGAGGAGAAATGCAAAACTTAATATAACATTTTAA
>OMPJ01028129.1:3416-33400 GCA_900312935.1 Carapus acus
GGATAGGATCGCTGAATAGTCTTTTTGGAGGCGCCACATTGTGGATGGACGAGCCATTCAGGGAGGTTTTTAAGGGTTTATTCAGACAGGAATTTAGATTGGAGTCGGACATGACCTTTCACAGGGGTCACTGGTTGGATCTGGGGGAGCTTTTGTTGGCACACCTGGATGATGAGGCCTTGACAGAGCAACAAGCTCTCGTTTCAGGGTTTAGTCTTAAGGTTAGGATGGGAGTGGAATTTTCTGCTCTCAAACTCTGAAAAGGCGCACAGAAGGGACTGCAGGTGATTTCCTGTCTCAGCTCCTCCAAGTTGAGGGTGATTTTTTGTGATTGTACATTTTTGTTGAATTTTCCTCTTTCATTTCTCAAAGCTGTGCTGCGGCGGAATTCTTCACCGGGCAAGTTTTTGGAGAATTTATCCCTGTGAGAGGCTCAACATCTCTGCTAGGTCTCTACCTGAAAAGCAGATGTGCTTTTCAGGCCTTGTATGCCAAGACTTTTTGACACTGGAATTCGCACTCATTTGAATGTGTACGCATTTGCCTGATGATGAACTTGATCTTATTTAGACCATTTGTTACTATTCTGACTATTCAATGTTTAAAACTCAGGTTTGTCTGTTAAATTATTCTTTTGAATGCATAGGATGTGTTATTGTTCCTACATGAAAACCCCCTGTAAACATTTGACTGGTCTCAAATTTGCTTCCCTTTTGCACATCATAGAATATATGATACATGTCGAAATTACCATGTATTTCATATTTTATGATGTATATAAAATGTAGATAAATATGTAAAATGTAGATGAAATGATACAACTGTAACAGTTTCACTTGGGGACTGACTTAATGATCTGGGGCTCAACTGACTTAAATGTCCAATTACACAATATACTGTGTTTGGTTACTTTGTTACTTCATTATCCACAAACAGAAATGTAGGATTACTAAGGGCCACACATATACTGTCTTTTCCAGATCTAATTTTAACAATCAGATGCCAGAATTGGTGCAGATGTTACCTGCAAAAACAAACACAGCTCAGTGAGAAATAGGACTGGTGACCACTAAGTGTTGTATTCCTGCATGGAAATCTGGGAAATCTGAAAATAGCCTTGAGGCTCGCAGTGTTATTGTAGGGATCGAGGTGGATGATGCAGAAACCATTGGAAAGCCGCAGTGGGATGGTATTGGACTGGGCTTTGTTTGGATAAATGCGTTTTGAGATTACGTGGTTTGCCAAAGTACGGCCACTTGTTTTCTCTTGTTCAAACTCTGGCTCTGTTTTTCTTTTAAACAGCATCGGGGGAAAAAAAGAGAAAAAACAACCAGTGAGCGAGAGAAAACTAAAGTGCCACATGTTGGAAATGTTCACCTTGTAGCGTCATCTGCTGACTTGTGTCGCAGAGTCAACCAAAGGAACACATGGAGAAAATCGATAAACATGCCCGTTTTGAGGGCGAACAGTGACAATCGTCTGAGTCAACGTTGCGGTTGTGACAGAATGATGGCAAACCTGACGCATAAAAGTTTACTAAAGTTTAGCGTGCACGTCAGCAAAACAAAGGTGTCACTGTGGTAACAACTTCCCGCCTCTCAATATGTTCTGCTTTCCAATTAGGAAGTCATCATGAAAGAGTATCGGGGCTTCAAAGAACCAAGCCCTCCATCCCAGCACCCCTCATCACTTTCCTCTGAACGCAGAAGAGCCTGTTTATAAAGAAAGAAATCACTGGGGTCAGCAGGGAACCATTGCATCCATATTGTCGATGCTCTCCGAACACCTGGCACCTGCTTTTGTCTCTCTCGCTTACTCACCGGAAGACGGCCTGACAAGAAGATAAAGTGCTGATGGTCCTTTTCCTGCTTTCTTTTCCAGCGGAAACCAGAGGCACTGAAGTGAAACCACTCACCTTTCAAGATGCCTCCACCAGTAGCCTCATCACCTGTGGGGGAGGGTAGAGGGTGTAGGGGGGAGCGTCACTTCTGTCTGCCTCTCTACTGATTAATCAAAAAGCCTCATCATCAAACATTTTGACGCTTGCACGACTCGCCGTCGCCTCAGTGAAGCGTGTCATGTCTCGATATCATCGCACCCTCACAGTGGTAATTGAGGGGCAATTGCCGTGTAAAAATATGGGAGCCCGGCGCCACCATGACTATGACTTAAAGCAACTTCTCCAGATCTTTATAAATGGCAGCAAGTCCCAGCACCACGGAGAAACTTCAAAGAGCGACAGACATCAACGTAAAACATTCCACCTCTCCGTGTCAACATTTCAAGAAAATACAGCTGCTGTAACTACAGAGTTTTGGCCAAACTTTGTGTTTGTGGAGGTCTGGTTCTTGTTGTTGTCTAGAAACCAGAGGGGTGCAGCTTCAGTTAATGGCTCCTCTTATGCCAAGAACACACCAGGGGTTTTTTTTACCACAGATTTGAGCCACAAAGCCCAGTTGGACATAGTATGCACCAGCCTGACCGTAGGGGATAATTGGAATGGCTAGTGGGTTAAAAGATCAACCTGCGAGTAATGTAAATCTGAATGTGCTAGAGTGTCACCAGACCCAATTCGATCAGATATATTTTCAGGCCATTCTGGGTGCAGTCTGATAGAATAAACAGCAAATGCGTTGTCGATGACAACGGCAAAAACGAAAGTTTGAACAAGGAAAATAACATTAGCAAAGCATAGAAAGTAGCAGCAATGTTGGGGCAACCAGATGTAAAAAACTACTTCCTCATCTAGATTTTATTTGCGGTCAACAATCAAAGCTAAATTTTGAGCCTTCCCTCTCGCAAGAGTGAATGAATCAGCCATCAATCTGTGATGGACTCTTGCCTCTTTGCTGTACTCTTTGCTGAGCTGATAATCCGATTGGAATAAACAACAAAGATGGAGACCCACACGCTCTTCGGAGTTGCCGTGTGTGAGCTGAGCAGCTGTCCTGCATGGCAGCGAAGGTGGCGGCTATCTGAGCTCGGGAGACGTGGCTGCCTACGGATCAAAATAGATTTATGTGACTTGCTGTGGCACTTTTAGAACGCCAACATCCATCTGAACGAGGGGAGATTTGATACTTCTCGACAGATTCTGATTACACGACAAATGAGTATGAGGGACAAGTTGCTGTTGTGGTTGCAACTGAAACTGCCACATACAAGTTCCTCGGAGCCAAACGGGACACATTCAATTAATCAGTGCATGATAAAAAGCTTAAGAGATTCACAGCAGCATACATGATCAAGCACTGCACCGTCAGTAAAGGAATTCATTTATTAATTATTTTGTCTTTTTTCAGACTTTCGGCAGGCAAGATTTTTTCCACAATGTTTTTCATTTTGGGATTTTGTTGTACTTTAAAATTTCTGAGGGAATTAGTTTCTTTCTATATTTGACAGACTCTCATTCTTTCAGGGGCAAATTAAGCAGCATTGGCAGGATAGGCCAGGCCTTCAGCGCCTTCCTTGTGGACACTTTGGTGTTGCTATTAGCCAAGAACCGAACTAGCAACCCTATGATTTCCAGAGGACCACCTTGCATCCTGAGCCGCAATGTCTTAGTCAGCTTTTTCAACTTTCTGTGTCAAAGAGGTTTACGTATTTTTAATCACACCACCACGTTGTCACGTAAACTAGCCATAAAATAGAAAATACAACCAAGCACTAAGACCTGCAATATGCTCATCTGTCATTTTTGTTACCAGATCTCTCCAAAGGCAGAGATTTCCAGCCTGTTGCAGGCACCTATTTAGTGGCTGTTTGGTGTTCTGGTTGAGTACAATGACATTAGAACATTGGTTTTGGCCTTCAAAAATAACTTGACTGTGGTAGGTACTTGGAAATATTTTCCTGTAATTTAGCTGGGAGCCCTCCAGGCAATCTGCCGAACTCTGTCATAGAGAGAAAGAGAGGGAGAGAGGGTTGGAGGGAGATGCCTGCTGTTTAGAAAGCAAAGTGTGTGGTCGTGGTGTGGTGTCTTACCTAACCAGCAGGAGCCTGATGAAACCAGTGCAGCGAGACCAACAGCACACACCAGGAAAATAAAAATCAGACGATCTACACGCGGAGGGAGAGCCGGAGAGTGGAAAGAGAAACAAGGGCTAGGCCCAAAGTGACAAATCATGGAGCATTCATCCAGACATTAATGTGTATAAACACGCTGAGATAATGTCCCGTCTTCATTTTCAGTTACGCGCAGTGGAGATGCTGGCACTGTGAAAGCCAGCAAGAAAATGAAAAGTTTTATACACCGTCTCCGTCTCTCTCTCTTGCTGTCCCTCTCAGACACTTATTCCATTGGTGTGGGTCCGCAGAGGTCAACAGCACACCCTCAAACATTTGAGGGCTGGACTGAAAAACGTGATTGCTAACGTAGGCTAACATTTACCATAGCTGTAGCTTTCTGGTACTGCTTCTTAAAACTACCACGTCACGGTTACATGCTGCGTGTGTGCAAAGTTTGCCGGCTCCACCATTAGTGTGCAACATAGTTAGCCCTGGCCTGACAGCGGTTATACTCATTGGTTTCAAGCGAGCTAAATGAGAGTCTTGTATTTGGGGAGAAGAGGAAAAGTCCCGCATGACACAAGATAGATCAGAACATTTCCGTGGCTGAATGAACAAATGTTTGAACAAATGTTTGACGCAGAACTGGAGTTGCCTGTGCACATCACTTAATGAATAGTTTGAAGTTGTGCATCCCTGAAACGAATTGGTGGGCTTGCCTCATATTTAAATCGCTCAAAACATTGAACTGGAGCATTGTTGATTGAGTGCCACTCACTTCAAGAAATGGCCAAAAGTCTAAGTGTCCTTGAGCAAGCCCATGAACCACAAACTGCTTGGCAGGCTCCTTGCTGCCAACAATGATGCCCATAATGAGGATACATGGGGGCAAATTGCAACTGGATTTTCTATTACAGAATATCAGCATAATCATGTACAAGCAAATAAATAGACCTAGAATCATCAAAGCACCATCTTTGCCAGCAATTTTATTTAATCAGGTGGAGTGTGCGACCGATTGAAATCCACTTAAACCCCCCATTAATTCTGTGCACGTACTTATATAATTGTGCATGAACCTAATCATGATTGACTGAGCTTTGAGGCGAAATTACAACCCATGTACAGAAATGTGCTCTCTCTCAGTGGCGGTGTCTGAGAATGTGCCAGACACTTTGCGTTATTTCCCTGTGTTATGGCATTGCGATCCAGACTTGTTTGAGAAGAGTCTCTCTGTTGAAGGTCTTGATGTTTTGGCGCAGTTTTTCATCTCCTCAGAAAATCCATGGAAACACGGGGCGGCACGGACAAATTGAAGACAGCTGAATTAACACCGGCTATTTCTCCACTCGGCGCAAGGCGGTGAGATAATTGAGCGGCAGCGTGCCGGCGCTGTGACCTCTCTTGCCCAGCTGTCAGGGAGCAGCAGGTTTCGGGTGGGTGGTCAAAATGTCAGGTGCGATTCTTGGCGGTGAAATTAAAGCGTGAATACACAAAAGAAACCCCCTCACACACACACATTCAGGCACACGCTCACACTCCCCCTGCCCAAGAAACAAGGAGAGATAAGAAAAAAAAACCCTCACACACGCACACACACACACACACACACACACACACACACAAACAGGCCCCTATGAATTGTATGAGCTACCCTGTATTTGAATTATAGATCTCCTTCTGTGTGTTTGCCTGGATGATTGACAGAGGGTCCAGGTACATCTTCAGACCCCTTTGCCCCTGCCATGAAAGTGAAATGAAATATCCAAAAGTACTGCAAGAGCTCTGCAACTCTCAGCATCTCTCTACCTCTGAATCAACGCCAGCAATAGTCGCTGAAATCTCCTTATTTGACCACAGTGGCTTCATGCAGTAATAATCTTATTCCCCCATGAGTGGTGGCACTCGTGGGAAAAGGTCTGCGCTGAACTGTACCGACTGTCATTCTCTGCATCAGTGCATGTTTTCACGTGCTCCTCATGCCGTTTTTTCTATTTTCTCCCCCATATGCAAGTCAGTCTTCCCCAGGCCACAGGAATAAGTTACATCAACATATTTTACATTTGAATTCATTATTCTTTTTTTCAGTGCTCGGCATGAGGCTCGCAGATGATTGAAAGCATTAATAGAGAAAAATTGCGCTTCTGAATATTTTCATGCCGCCTTATCATTTCAGAAAACATTCATTCTGTTATTTTTGTTGCCTCTCAATTATTTGATTTGCGATTTGTCAACATTCCTGATCCACTGGGAGATGTCTGGGAATCTCTGCTGAACATCTTTCACTGAGATCTTGACATTGACCTTAATATTTATTGAGCTTTTGAAGCATCAGTGGTGCTGGAAAGACAGTAACATACCCCTGAATATTCAATATTTACATACTAGATATATAAATATTCATGTCAATGCTATTTGTTGTGTGACATTGTAATGAATACACAACATTTTTTGCAAAATGAATTATAAAATTCCTTGATACCCCTGCACGCACGCACTTGCTCCATTTAAAGTGTTGTGAATTTTCAAACTGTTCTTGAAAGGCTTTGGTCCTGTGAATTTGGATTCTTTGTATTTCTTTCCCCATGCAACACTGAAATGAACAGAGTGAAACTGTCACAGTAACCAACTTGTGAGAGCACCTTTTCGCACTATGGAAATTGCAATCTCAAAATTCATTATTTCAAACCTGTCCTCAAATTAAACCACAGGCTCACATCAGACCAGATCGGTGGAACTCCAATTCCGTGAAGTTAAGGAAACTCCATCTCTCTACTTGCTCCTTTGCCGAGTGCATCGCACCTCCGCGGGGCACAACGTATTCAATTTAATCCAATCTCTATCAATCAGCACCACCATTCTTCTCGTTAATGGAGAGGAAATGCGCTTGGCATGTCAACCGCTGGTTAACCTCCCCTAGCTTTCTCTTGTGTTAATCTCGAAGGAGCATCTGAGCTGCGTAATGGGAAAAGCCAATTAACCAAAAAAAAGAAAAAAATCTTTTAACATCTTCTCCGTCCAGCCGCATGTTGAAAAAGAGAAAAAAAAAGAGTGAGAAGGGGAAGTAGAGAAATAAAAGATACCTGAATGCTTTCAGTGTTCCTGGCAGTAAGTGAGTGAGCCGTGACTGCACCTAATCCTCAAATTATATAACACACGGGCCATTTCCCTATGTAATTCTGCAGGAAACAAAAGGACAATTATTTCAGGAGAGCGGTAACTCTGCACACCGTTGGCAGGGGCAAGGCCTCCCTCTCTCCCTCTCTTCATCTCTCTCCGTCTCTCTCTGCCACACTCACTGTCTCCCTCCCGCGCCACGAAGTGAAAATTTACATTCGCTTAGCGCTGCCACGGTGCTCGGCGGCAGACAGCTGTATTTTTAATGAGAGCGGGGAGATTTAATTACCTCTGTTTTAGCTGGTGAGGCGTCTGCGGCGCAGTGACAAGGGATATGTGGATAGAGGTGGCAGATGATTCCTCCACAGCCTCCAAGCCGTGCCGAGCCAGGCTAGCGGGCGCAGTTCGGTTGCAATTATTCCAAATTTATGCCGCTCACCCCATAAGGCTGATCTGAAGGCGACAGTGAAAATATTTTCGATAGCGTGTCTCCAAAACAAATAAACACACCAAAAAACTCTCCAAATACTTTGCTGACATATCCCAGTCATAGTTTAATGTGATTATTAGTGTTTCACATCTTCAATTTTTCCTTCCGAGGCCTTGTTTTCATGGCATCCCCAAACTTCTTCAATGCCACATTTGACGTCTTGATACTTTTTCGCAGCCGCAGATTTTCTCCATGGAAGCGGGGTGTTGATAGCTTAAATCAGCCAAACAATGGCTCAGCATGTGCGATAATGCTCGCACTTTTGCGAATTCATCAGTCTTTGGAACGTCATTTCATCTGTCAAGCAGTCAGTATAATCAATGTGCAAAATTTTGTCACACACCCCCAAACAAGCCCCGAATAGAGAGATGGAGACAGATAACCGAGACAGATAACCTCATTTCAGAAGGAGATCCATGCGTCCATGAGGAGTAGAATCAGTTTAACTAGTATCTGGAGGGAGTGGGTGAGAGATACCAGCTCTCTCACCCAACACACACACACGCGTGCCTGCACACACACGCACACACACATAGACACACACATACACACACACACACATACATAATGAGGAATAAAGTTTTGCTCTATCATCGGGGAGAAAAATGAGTAACAGAAGCTAAGACCTCGTTTGCAGATTTCATTCAGTCAAAAAAATGATAAAGTGGACTGTTTTGACTTGAAATACAGATGTTGATGAGGTTGCTACTTGAAATCCAGAATTGCTGATGGTCAAACAGCCAGTGCATGAGATTTTATTTGCCACTTCCTCATCTCTCGTTTGACCCATCAGGAGAGAAACTGAGTGAGTGTCATGAAAGATAAGTGCATTCTCCTATGTCTTAAAGGTTTGGGGGTTGTCGATCCAATAAGTGTGTTTGTGGGACACTTATACAGGAGTATGAGTGTCAAATTCAATAAGTAGCAAAAGACTATAGTATATGTACAATTAGAAAAAGACTCCATAAGTACAAGTGGATAAATCGTCAAATCACCATTACAGTGTTACCACGGCAGTGCTGACATTAATGATCACAGCAATATTTTTCTATCTGTAAAAGTTTGAAAAACAGTGAGACAAGATGATGGCAAGTACAAACATTTCTCAATCTATAGGCTGCCAAGGCTGATGCTGCTTTCTGACCGCCTGTGTGACAAGGATGAGCAGATTTTGCTTGAAGATATGGAGTCATTGGATGCCCGATTTTTATCAGTGTGCTGACAGCGCTACACAACATGGCTGTGGATGTCTGGGAACAGCGCCTGTGTGGGACTCTGGGCACTCAATTATTTTAATCCAGAGGTTCATCATTTATTAATTTCCTGTCTCTGGTATTTCATAATTTAGGCCCCAGAATGTATAAATTCAACTGCGAAGCAATTAAGGGGATGTTCAGCGATGGAGCCCAAATTCACCTCCAGCCAATGTTTATAATATTCAAATACGACCATGAATTCTATTGCTCGGTATCATTATGAGTCCTCTCTGCGAGGCAACTTTGAGTCAAACATGGGAATAGTTGGAGGCAATGTGTTCCTCTGGGTTTAGTGGAAATTAAAGTTTTAGAAATTGGTTCATGCCAATCAATGTGCGAGGAAGGGAGGCAGGAGAGGAAGGGAGGCAAAATAAGAGGAGAGATGCAGGAGGAGGGAAATAATGAGGCCAAGAGTGCAGGGAGGATAAACTGGCATGATGATTGGGATGACAGTGAGTGAGTGGAAGAGGAGGGAAAGGAGTGGGAGAGAGAGACAGACAGAGGGAAAGGGAGAGGATCAGCAGCAAACCCATTGACTTCATCTGGGGCTAAACGTACCCAAACTCCCCGGCAGTGCTCGTCTCCTCGCAAACTGCCAATCCGCCCGACTCTCACCTCTCTCCATCATCCCCTCAGCACTTTATCCTTCCATTTGCAGTTTCCTCCACCCTATCCTCCTCCTCCTCTCCCCACCTCCCTTGGCTGCACCCCCTCACTCCCCCACACACACACACTTGTGCAGAGCCGCCGCCATACTTTCCTTTCTTCCCCCTCTTCCTCTGTTCCATTTTCCTCCCTCGCTGTTTGGATTGGGGCAGACCTGAACTGCCCCCCCCGCTTCTACTCTGTCCCCCAGCCAGCTATGAATCACACGGAGGCCAGGGACCCAGAGGCTGCCAGGGCCTCCTGATGACTCCCAGCCCGGCCATAACAAGTGGCTGACAGCTCTATTTACATAAGACCAGCAGGCAGCGTGAAGAACCAGCCCGGTCTAAGTTACACACTAACACAAACACACATACCAGTGCAAAAGACAGAGATGTCATAATAACGCCTGGGTGGGGGCATGAGGTGGGGTTGGGGGTTAGCGAAGAAAGAGTGAGCGCCTCCCTCTAAATAAATACAGGAGATGCACAGTCAATAGGTTTTGTGGCCTCGGGGCCAAGATCCGAGCATTTGTTTTTGGGAGTTTTTCCACATGAGTGCAGACGGTGGTGGGACCCAGGGGACAGGGGCCCTTAAGACCTCTATATCCGCCCCAGTCATACGTCTCTCATCACCAGATACCAAGGAGAGCGGGGTGAAGTATGGCGCCGTTGATTGATGTTTAGCTGTTATATTAGGGCTAATGCTGTTCCCTGACCTTTCCTGTGGACTCAAGTGCCGACCTCCATGGCTCTACTAACACATCCTTGGCAGCGTTTCAAATATACAAGACTGGCGGCTCACGAGTCGAAGAATCCCCCTTGAAATTTTTCCCTTTCCTCGTAAATGAGAGCCGGAGCACAAAGCTAGAAAAAGGCATGGCGGAGGTGTCAATATTTGATACATCCGATTCTAAACCGCCGTCATAAAGAAGGGGCTCCTTATTATTAACCGAGAGCTTCTCATTTATATGTGAGGACACTAGTTGGTTTTGCAGGGGTGCTGCTGCTTATTTACCTTAGCGGGTAGCCAAGGAGAGAAGTGTGTGTGTGTGTGTGTGTGTGTATATGTGTGTGTGTGTGTGTGTGTGTGTGTGTGTGTGTGCGTATATCATCCTGTCAGACTGACAGCTGGGGAGAATGTTTATGAAATAAACATGGGACTGATGCAACGCTCAGCAGTGGCCTTGGAAGCTTCGTGTGTCATCCCCAAACTCCGCCGCCCCTTCCCTCTCTCTCCTCCAGCCTCTCGATCCCTTTATAATACGCAAACACACACTCCCAACCGCCTCCCCAGAGCTATGGATACGACGCTGCTCCAGGGCCTAATGGGGTCAAACAGACTGTAAATCAATTGTAAACCCCTATTCTCCCCAGAGTTTCCCTCACAGAACTGGGCTTCGTCACTCAAGTCTCTCACCGTTCTCCCCGAGTGGCCAGCCAGCTAGCCAGCCTCTGCCACGTGTTCCAGGTCTTCTGGTGACACTGTGGAACTTTCCTCTTTTCTTCCTTTTTTTGTCTTTGAAAGCACAAATGTTGCAAAGTCAATGATGATAAATGCTGCAGATGGTGCACCAGCGTTCTTATCTACTGTGGAAATGAGGATGATGGATTGTCGTGTTTGTAACCATGCAAACTCTCAGCACTCCCTTCACCCCGATGAGGCAGATGCATGGTGCACACACATGTAACTACACTCGTGATAAGTCCTGTGTGCAACAAATTGCTCGTTAGAAAATAACCCTCAGATTGGAAATTATAAAAAAGCATCTCAGAATTTTTGATGCTTGGATAGGAGGATTCTGTGCTTGATTTGGCCTGTTTTCCCTGTTTGATGACCTTGAGTCACATTAGTTTGGCACCGTCTAGTGTGCTACTCATAAGTCTGCTGATTCCACAGATGCAAGTCTTTTTCCACAAGTGTGTTTGTGTTAAAAGTGGCATTACGCACAAGAGGCATGACACACAAAACAGTGAATATTTTATTATTGTTTATCGAAATGAATACAATACCGCTGCAAATGCAATGCTGAGCTGAGCAGAAACATGCCGTTTTCTAGAGTAACTGAAATTAAAGTTAAAGGAAAAAACGAAAAAAAAGGGACGAGGACATCAGAACAACATTTCTTTAAATCACCGTTGTGAGACCCCCTTCACATGATGTGGTAGAGAGTGAATAAATCAGTTTAATGCGCATCTGATTCCTTAAGAAAATCTCTCAAAGAGAGATTCAAAAGCCTCCAAAAGTCTGACTAATGTTCCCAAGCAGCTGAGCCGGTTGCTAGGAATAACAGCCCGTGGTCGCCGTGGTGCTCTGGCCTCCGTCCGCCATTATTCCTGCAAACGACCGGAAAGAAAAGTCGCTCGCTAGAGTAACAGTTCCCTGGACGGCAGGCCGCCGCCGGGGGCTGTGTAAAAGAGAGAGGACGGGTTGTATGTCCACGCTGCAAGGAAGAAAAAGTGCTGACGTCCTGCCAGAGTGCTCGCCCCATCCATGCGTGTGGTTGATGTGTGGCAAGGGGTTCATTTTAACGGACCCGTTGGCCTCTTGCTTGGTCCCATCAAATATCTTTTCATAGGGAAAACTTAGCTATTTAGTCTCTCTTTCAGCCATTTACTCATATTAAGTCCAGATAACTGATGACATGTCTTAGTCTTGGTTACATTTGTCTGCTTGGCTACATAATCAGAATTGTTTTTTTTTGGACCATAATTATAATTTGACACTTCAGTGCAGCAAAACAAATAGTCCTGAACTGTGGACAAGTACGATTCAGAGGACATCTTTACCCAATACAAAATTTTACCGTAAGGTAAAGTTTGCATGGAGAAACGACCTGATTGTGACTGTGGAGGTGAAAATATACAAAGGTTTAAGCACAGGCAAAGCCTGAAAACTATGAGTGAAAGCAAATATCGTGCCGTGAAATTGCAGCCAAAGCATGACAGGATTTTTGGCAGTGTCTCGTGACCAGGCAACACCATGGACAGAGGTCAAACAAGTGAAAGGAGACGGCGAGGAGGCAGACAGCGAACAAAGCCAAGTTTACAGAACAAAGCAGTTTCCTCTGCATGAAGGCATTTCTGCATCACTGAACGTTATTGGTGGATTTTCAATGCGTTTTCCCGGCCTGAAGTCGGTCCTTTCCAGCGGTCTCAGTCTCTGCTGTTGCTTTTATGGAGCTCCACCTGCCCGAAGACTGGCTTGAAGGCTCACTGCATTAAAACAACATCAGAATGTTTCCACCATTTCGTCACAATAAGGGTGACAAAGCTCAGTGGCAAGGCTAAGGGGCAACAGCAGTCTTCTGCAAACTAAAATGTTGCTGGTTGGATTCCAGGTTCCTCCTTTGTTGAGGTGTCCTACAGCAAGACACTGAGCCCAAAGGATTGGTTAAAATATCAGGTAGGTACTTTTGCTCAGGGTAAATATGATGGAAAAATATTAGACTACATCTCCGAGTTCAGTTGTTCTGTGCTGTAAAATTATTACTTAAGAATGGCATCACGTAGCTCGGCTGGGCTGGTAATTTTATTGCAGGATTTCAAACCTCCCAAAAATTTTAAATTCAGAGGTCTAAAGTGGATTGAAGTACCAATCAAGACGGAGATAAGTGCCTTCATGCCTCTTTCACAGGAAATGACAAAGAATAACAATAACAACAACAAAAACAGTAGCTCTTATAGACAAAGTCTTGCGGCTGAAAAAAAGCAAAAAAGCATTGTAGTAGCCTTTTGTTTTTCAAAAGGAGCAAATTCTTGATATTGTTTCTGTTACGCATGACTACGTCTGTGTTGCAACTCCCATTTTGAAGTAAACTTCGCCTCGGGTTTCTATGAAGTGTATTTTTGGAACCATTATTAATATCCCAGTACACCCAGACACTGTCCTCAATGTCCCTGCCCATCCACATTGATTGGCAGAAATTACAGGAATTTACTCTCTTGTGGATCGGTGGTCTCCAATACTGATAGATGTCTCCTCTCGAGTGATGGGACAGCACTAATATGTCCACACAGACACAAGCTAACCCATGCCCCAACAATCACCTTGGAAATGTTTCTCTTACGAACACAGCTAATTATGATTGATTGACATAGTGCGATCACCATCTCTCAGTATTACATGGCACCAATGTCAGTCTGCAACGTTGAGTCCGTCTCAAAGTTGTTATCTTTTCGTTTGTGACTCAACCCTTTGACTAACAGTCATTCCACCTTGACAGTGGCTGATTGCTTTGGCAACCTCGCTCTGCCATTTACCTCTCTGGTGCTCAAGGAGGATTTGGATGCAGCAAAAGCAGACTTGCAGCACTTGGTGACTCCCGCTGTCAGAATAGGAAAAATAGTCAACAAGTTGCAGCGGGATCACATGGACCGAAATGCATCATTGACAAAATGATTGTTATTATGAGGACTCTCTGCTGGACTTGACAATTTTAATTCTTAAAGTGATCATCTCCTGCAGTGGTTGACATTACAGGCTGTTGCATCATGATCAGTGATACCCTGAATCATCCAGCGGGGACGTGCACAATAGCAGTGGAAAAAGACTGTAATCTACACTCTAATCTCACTTTTCATCATGGTAATGAGCCTCAGGTCCACACTTGTCTGCTGGACGCCTGAGGAGGAGTGGGCGGCGACTTTGCAGGTATCAGTACAAATCTCGTCCTCACAATAGACCTTCTTATGTCACTTTGCCATCAGTGGCACGAGGCTGAACTATTATGCTAAGACAAACAATGGCAGCCATGTTGAATCTCCCATACAGAGATACTGGAGCTCCAATTGGTCATTTTGCCTTTTGCTGTGTGTACTCGCTCCACATCCGCAATTGCAATAGCTTGTTTCAGCTTCTTTTCGCTTCCAGCGTAGCCTCTCTATCTTCACATCTGGAGGATTTTAGACCAGAAATCTGGGGAGCGTGTTTCCAGAGCAACAAAGGAAGCCATTGATGGTGTACACATTATGGCCACACTCCTCCAGGGACAGTGGAAATCTAAACAAACACATAAGAATGAATAATTGCTTTATGCTTTTGAGCACAACCCCGCACCACCCCACACACATACTGACACACGTGCAGGAGTTTCTGTTGAGTCCTGGCCCAATTAAAAGGCCCCAGCATGTGAGGCATGCAGATTCAATCACAGCTCTGGGCCCTCTAATGCTGCAGGACACAGGGGAGACGCGTGTGTGTGTAGGGGTGTGTGTGCCTCACCCTGGACCAACTCCCAATTACCTTACTTCCAAACCTCTTACTGTTAAAATTTCCATATTTCTCCCCCAGGCCCACTAAGGAGTGCAAAGCAATATTTCTGGCAGGAGTGAAACATCGAACACAAGGGAATCTCCCTTTAAGTAAAACCTGAGGGTGCACGGCGGTAAATTTCAGCTACTTTTACAGTGGCGTCTTGGAGATCTGAGAAAACTGAATACAACGCTGATACAGCCTGGACGCTTAATAAGGCCCGGCCTGTGCAATGGGAGAGAGGTATGTTCTGCAGCAGGTAGGGTTGCCCAGAAAGGCTGATTCCATCGAGGCGGCAGTGGCACCAGACCAAGACGCTGTGAGATGAGTGGATTACTCACTACCCGAAACATCAGTGAGACCCGTGCGGTGGCGCCGCTCTGTATCTCTTCACTGGGCGTTTCTCTACCTGTAAATGCCAGCCTGAAAATGTTTATAAACTCTTTACTTAACAATTCTTTTTTAAATTCACGGTCCAGTTCCTTTCGTGTCTAACAATGACGTTACTGCCTGCCACCGCAAACTGGGAATGTTTATGCTTGAAAACTTTTACCACAGACGTGTAGAGTTATTCTCACAGAGCATTCTTGTATTTCTGAGACTGCTGAAAGATTTACCGTGCAATAAAGAGTAATAAGGGTGAGCCTAACCTTGTGTTGTTTACCTTTTGGAGTGACATGACTAATGTAAAACCAACTTTCTATGTATTTTGCCAGCCTGCCAAAGTAAATAATCCCATTTATTACTAATGACCTCAGGCATTTTTACGGCCCCTAAACACAGTCAGTCTTGACTCTGAGGTAATTCCTGGCCTGTGCTCACACCGTGTCTTGAGAGAACAAGAGGGAGATTGAAGGAGTATATTTGCCTGTTGGATTTAGCTAATCGCTCAGTGACAGTAGCTGCTGTGACGCTGTTTTCACCAAAAAATTCTATTATCACTCCTATGACATGGCTTTACAGGGTTGCAGACAATCCACGTTCTGCCCCGACCCCCAAACCATCGATAGATTTTTCACTGTATCCAGAGGCCGTGAATTTACAGCAACAGTGCGCCAGCCGCACCTGTGTAAACCTCACGTTTAGGTTTTAAGTCTTCCTTGAGTCAGTAAGATTACTTAATGTGCCCAGTGTTCTCTGTGTGTGTCACGTGGCTGTGCATGGGAGACAAAGGTGTGCAAGGTTATGGTTGGCACCGCCTGCTGCTGGCCCGCAGGCGTTCTGGAAGGCAGCCGGGAGCTCAGGCGGACTAAGGTCATAGTCATGTGATTGGCTGGAAGGGATGGAGACACAGTGCAGCAACAAGTCCCCCTGATGCTTCTCTGTACGGTATGTGTCTGTGAATGCAAATGTATGGCTAATCGTAATGTAAGGAAAGATACACAGAAAAGACCAGTGAATAATGTCAGTGCAGAGATGTGTGAGAATGAGACGAGGAGACTGTCCAGGCTGTCTCCGCAGTTTCAAAAAGTACCCTTAGCTACCGTTCCTCAGGATTTTTTGCCGCATTACATATGCTCACCACTCTGCAGCAAATCAGAGAAAATAAATCAGCCGTTTCAAAGTTTGGGATTACTATTTGACATTTTCACTTGTTCGAGGCTTGACTATGTTGATGACATGAAACTTTTCGTGTTATTGCTTATCTGTAGTATTGAAAACCCACATGTTGGGGCGATCAACGTGAGTGGTGGTCTTGTCACAGAGTAGCTGTGGTTTGGGTACCTGTTAGCATGTTGTAAATGGAAAAACTCCTGTGAAAGCCACTGCAGCCGGGCAGGAACTCACATTCATTTACATAGAGGCTGGTAGACTCATTTTGGGAAGCCTGAGTGGGGACATGAGCTTAGCTCTTCTTCCTGAGGAGTTAGTAATGCATACAGCAGCCACACACACACACACACACACACACACACACACAGACACACACTACACATCCAGCATACACTCCATACACCACAAAGCCATGCAGGCACAACAAAAGCGTAGTCGAAATCAAGGCTTGTGTTACTTCAAACGTTTGTAAGGGCGTCGCTATTTCACATGTCTTTATTGTGATGAAAAAAATCACTCAGGCCGCACATGTAAACAAAGATGTGACAGGTTTCCATTTGTTCTAGTGTGTTGGGGCTTCTCGCTGAACTACCCTCACTAGCTCTGATTTGAGTTTTACAAAGGGCTTACAAACGCTTATTTCCTCGCCTGGTATCCGCTTACAGGAAGAGATCAGGTATTTCCCTTCCTCCAAAGCCCAGGGTGGAAATATGAGATTGCACTTTTTTTCTTCTTCTTCTTTTTCGCTGATTGTCGCCTTCACATATTGTTGCGGCTCTCAACGGACGCGGTTAAGTGAGAGCAACAAAAGACCAGTGAGACATGGTGACTGACGGTGACGTGCGGCTCCTGCGGTCTCTGTCCCGTTTGCCTGTAAAAACATTGTGTTTTTCAAAGGAAGGGAGAGGGAAGGGAGAGAAGAGAGGAAAAACAGACAGGAAGTCACATGTTGTTGCTCTGTTTTTCTAATCTTGATAAGGACTCCGAGCCACCGGCAGTATCGTCAGCTGTGAAGTGGACTGGAAAGCCAAAAAAAGGAAAGAAAAAGAGTGAAACTGTATCTGAGACACACCTGCTCTTAACAGGTCAGCCGGCCTGTGAAAATCAAGCCTCTTTTCACTGGCACTGTTAAGAAAATCACACCGTGCCTTGCGCAAACTTCACAATAAAGGCGGGCCAGAATAGAGAGCTGGATTTGCTCTTTTGACCCTGTGGTGTTTTTTCTCCTTTAGGTCTGCAGCACTCTGAGCTCCACGGCTGTTTGCGTCAATAGAGCTCTGGCCTCTTTAGCAGACTCGCCCTTCCGTGGGAAGATTTACAGCCAGACGCCACTGCAACTCGATCCGGCTGCTGTCCATTGATTACAAAGTCACGACCCGCCATTTGTACACAGGGATCATGGTATTTGTGGGTAAATGGGAAGTTACAAACCTGGTTTTAAACCTGGAAGAAACAAAACAATGTTGATTAAATGGTGCTAGTAAAGCTGACGTTGAGGAGGAAAACAACATCTCCTGCCTTCACTTACTGCTGCACCACAGAGTGAAATGTTGTTATACTATATTTTCTTCAAGTTGCTTAAGTAGCTGAGATGTAAAGTAGTTGTGAGAGTGTCACGTTAACAGTTCTGAATGTGTTGTATTTTTGACAATGCCAGTAGTGGTGAAAACAACAGCAACAGCAGCAGCAGCAACAACAACAAAAACAACAACAACAACAACAACAACAACAACAACAACAACACCAACACCAACAACAACTGCTACTATTACTCCTAATGTCTGATACACAGTTGCCACTAAACACAACATGTGTGGTTATGTTTGTTGTGAATTGCTATGTGTAATCATTTTTGTTTCATTCAATATTCTGCAATACATATGTTGGGAATAGTGGCCAATGAAATTTGGTTGTCGCAACACATTTCAGACTGAAAGCAATTTCAGATGATATAACTCATCTCTAGTAAATATGAACATAAATGTGACTAACATGCTTAGATGCTCCTCACCTGAGTTGGACACATTCTGATCCAAATCAGACGTCCCAATCAGATCTGAACTCCAGCCTGTGACAGTGATGTCATGTTCAACACCATTTCAGTCATGTAAGGTGTGTAAGGCACAGCACTGCGGCATTGTGCACTGCCCGTCCTTGCTCAACATCAAGCCTGGAGGGAGCATGATGGTGATGATGAGGGCCATGATAAACTGATCAATGCCTAATTCACATCGCACCATGAGACCACACTGTCAGGCGCGGCCTGGACCACCGCAAGTGTCATCCTGCGGCCTGAACAGCCGCTCGGCACTGATGATAATAAATCTCTGTCAGTGGCACCCTGCTGTATTGAGCCATATCCTGTGCTTAAGTCTGTGTGCGTGTGTGCGTGTGTGCGTGCATGTGTGTGTGTGTGTGTGTGTGTGTGTGTGTGTGTGTGTGTGTGTGTTTGCGTCAAGGGAGCAGCTGAGGCAGAGGCACATCCCTTGCCTCTAAGCCCTGTCACTGCTCGTACTCAGCTTCGGCTGATTAAAACTGATGGGGTGACATGGATTTGACCTGTATGGATTCCTGATGCTCCCAGCCGCGCTGGCCGACTACACGTGTCTCCTCCCTTTGACAAACCCACCTGGGAAGCCTCTTCGAGCGGAGCTGCAGAATGCATAATTTAAGAGGCAGCAGACGATCGATACTGAAAAACAGTAATGACACAGCGGTGAGGGAGAGAGAGAGCGCGCGCAGGAGAGAGATGGTGTAGAATGAGAGGAGGTGGGGACTGGGTTTGGGAAAGCGGAGAAAGGTATAAGAAGTCATCTAAACATCCCAGCAATGTCCATCAGCACCCATCATAAGTATTAACTTCTAATCCGGGTGTGAATTCCCCCTACTTGACAGGAAACTTCTGCAAATCACAATAATCTCCTTCTGGAGTTTAGTCCAGGCAGAGAAACATTGATCTTTTCAGGTTGATATGATATATTCCCTTCCTGTTGCTGCTGTCTGACATCTGATTGCCTGGCATGTAATCGGAGAGGAGATGTTTCATCGCTTGCTTTGGTAGTTGGTGAAACATAAACAGTTTCAGGCTTACACCCGTGACCTAAGTCATCCTTTCTCACTACGTTGAATTAAAGTAAATCGTTTCTTCCCCCTAACTTGGCAGCTGTGATTGACGTCTCCGTCTTTCTAACAAATTCCTTTCCTGTTCTGGCGCTTCCTGCCTGTCACTCTTCCTCTGAAGTGTTTAAAAGGAAAATGTGAAATGTGGTTTTCTTAAGATTAAGGGACATATTGGCCAAAAACAAACAAAACGCGGGGAGCCAATCCACTGAAGGACGATGTGAGGATGCAATGTAAAAGTCTTGCGTCAGTATAACGAGATGTAATCACGCCTGTTGTTACTCTGGCCAGACAGGCCATAACAGAACACACACACACACATTGAGTGTGACAGTCTATACACACACCTCAACTTCAACTGCAGCTGCTGAAAACTCATGATGCTGAAAGTTTTATGGCTATGATGTGAACTCATTATTCATCGGGTGTAAAAATGCTAACGTTGCTGATGTGTTGATAACAAGAAGTGCTGTGTCAGGCAGATCCAATCCATTTAAATATGATAATGAAAGGTCATTGTACTCTTTAATTACCTCCAATAATGTAGTACGTGTCCTTACCCCATCATTGAAGTGCTTGGCAATCTTACAGTTCAACTCAACTTTTGCACTTTGCCGAAAGTTGAATCTGAACTGTGAGGATGTACAAACATACCGCCTACCTTAATCAGATGGGCGATAAGGTCATATTTCTATCATTCCTGAGCGAGGTGTCACAGGGCTTTGCCCAGATTCAGTGAGGCATTGAATGTTTAGTCTGACATGAAGTGTGATCCATCAGAATGAGGAGGTTACTCACCAAAATGCAAACACCTTCCGGAGTGGCTGAGGTCACCGGTTCCGTGGTATGTAGAGCCTACGTTGCCAAGAAGCAGAGTCATTTGCTTACACCGTTTGGCAGACTGAATGTTGCGGGCATGGCTGGTGTCGCAATGCAATGCTAGGGTGCAGCCAGATTTGTCAGCACAATAGTCCCCAAAAAGTCAGCGTGTGTGCGAAGATGAGGTTCCATCACTTCATGTGCTACACCATCGGGCTCTGTTTCCCATCCACGCCGCATTTGCGTCTCACCTCCAGTGACCTGTGCAGGGGGAGGAAAGCTTACAGACATGGGATCTCTGGACCCACGCCAAGCTACCTTAAATGGAATTAAACAAAGGAGGAAGACAAAATCGGGATGAATGCGACGGAAAAGGGGAGCATGGTGGGATAGCTGGATCTCTGATGTTTTCACAGTCATCTTATTCTCTTCCCTAAACCTCCTCTTCGGCAGTTGTGGGTGCCAATCAATACCTCTGTCTTAATCTAATCCAAAAGCCTGTTTGGGTGGAGGGGGCACGTAGGCAGAGTGGGGGAGCAATTCTACTCCCAAATTGGCCTCTTGCAGTTCTGTTAGTGATTACGAGCAGTTCCATGGCACTTGGGGATAATTGAAATGTATAGGACGAGTCGGGGTAAATGGCATACATGAGTGAATAGGTTGAATCAGTTGAATGAGCCACGTTCGGCTTTGATTGACAGGCTAAAAACAGGCCTGATGGGAGCTGGAGCCGCGTCTTAGGGAAATATCCTGCCGGGGCAGTTTTTTAATTAGTCGCGCTGAAACCTGTAACTGGAGCCGCAGCTTACACCAATTTAATTGCTACATAATAGCTAGTTTAATACAATTGCGCAGCAATTAGGACGGATATTTGTTGCTGGTTGGGATAATAACGCTTGAGGTGTCTTACTTTTCTCTCTCTCCCTCACTGCAGTATTGAAGTCTCCTCTGCCTGGGGGATTTCTTGGCGGGTTGCTGCCACAGATGTGCTCCTGAGTGCGGCATATGGAAGTCAGGCTCCATCAAAACATCGCTCCTGAGGAGTGTTTAGTCAGGCCTGCAGAACCGTCCCAATTAGAATTAATTACACACTCCTTTCAGGCTTAGGATTGATTTCCATATAACCCTCGCATCCAGCGCCTTAAGCTGAGCATGCCACACGCAATTTTTTCGTGGACAGTCGTGAGGAAATTTGTTGAAATCTCTGCCCTGACATGTCCATTCAGAAATTTTGATAGCTTAGCAGACTGCAGCAAACTGTGGGTCTACCATCAGCTGTATGACAGTCATAACTGTCAAATGTCTCATTACCTCATGTCAAGTCAAAGTTTTATTCATATTTATGTCACAAGGCTCGACTGTATGGGAAGTTGCGATACGAGCCATTATTTATTGAAGGCACGGTGACAGACAATGGACCTGAGGAAGTCAAAAAAGTTGAAAATAACATTCCTCTCCCATAACAAGGCTGTCTTGTCAAACATTTATGGCACAGAGACAAAACAAGGGCAGAGGCCCACGTGTACTGACATCACGATTGGAGGAAACTGTCATAGGATATGAGATGCAGAGGGGCAGTGAAAACTCAAGTGTTGGGTTTGGAGGAATCGCTTATGATGAAATCACCTCAAGGATTCCTCTTCTATTTTTTTTCTTTCTTTTTTTCACATGAGCAACAGGCTTGCATGTGTGTGTGTGTGTGTCTGTGTGTGTGAGCACGCGCGATGATACCATATCAGTTAACAACAAGTTGCGGTGCTGGAATTTTGCTGCACCTCGTGTTCAATTTGTTAATAAAAGACAATTGACAATTTGTCATGTGAAATGTTTCCTGGGGAAATTGGAATGTGGACAAATCAAACATAGCAGATTATCTCGAGTTTTCGCACTGTTCTATCTATGATTACTATAAAAACACACTTAAAAAAAAAACAAAAAAAAAAAACGTGGCTCCTCAATGTCTGCAACATACAGACGGTTAATCTAAATGGAGGCGGGGGGTGGGCTTTGTCCATTACTGAAAACACAATAGCAGTTTGAGCTGCGAGAACCTCTTGTGCTTCTGATAAATAATGCAATAATCATGGACGCAAGCCCTTCAGCTGCCATTAATTCAAGCATTGCTCTAATTTAGCAAATGAGACAAACTGCCAAATAATAGCCAGCCATGTTGGTGCCTAAATTATTGATACAAACTCAATTATACGCAATTATCAAGCAAATGGAGGTGGGTAGTTGGGGGTTGGGGGTGCATGTTGGAGCCCTCTGAAAGCCATAATTGGGATCTGATGGTCAGGGGCTGCTCATTAATTGACCCCTGCTGCTCCATGCGGAACAGAAACATCAATAGAGGGGCTATTAACTATGCAACATTCACATGCGCCCATGCACTGTAAATGGAGGTGGCGGCCGTCCTGCAAGCAGAGCCCCCTGCGCACCCCGTGCCTCAACTCCCCTCACTTGGCTGGAGCTGTTGTCAGAGGCGTATCGGCGGTTGCGGGGCTGCCGTGGGGCAGGGCCAGTTTTCTAAGCCTCCCCTGTCCACCACAAGACTTCCAGACAATGAGTAGAAACAGCAATGCTTCTTTAACAGTTAAGACTTGGTGAGCTAACAAGTGAGACGCAAATGCATGCTGGGCTGTGTGGACCTCAGCCAGAGGGACGCGTTTAGAGGTGTTCAGTGGTTTTCACTGATATTCTTGTTAATGTTAATTCATCTCTGACAATCTCAGGCGCAAACAGCTGCTCAGTATGCACGGGGAGCAGTGAGATGATCAGTGCCTTGCTCAAGAACAGTCATTAGAGCAGAAGAGGCCGGAAACAAACCTGAAAACACCTCAGAGAAGATCTTAGACTGCTATTGTACCTCTCACTCTACAACACCTGCTACAAAATCATATGACATGACATATTACAAATTCCGGGTAAACATCATTCTTAATTTTTCCAATCTCAATGTGAAAGGTGATTTATACTTGATATACTGCTGATTTTCTAACTGAGTACTTCTTATCTTCTCTTGTCTCGTCTTAGAGCTCGAAGATGGAGTTCAAGCTCAAGTTTGCAGTCGCAGTGACGAGACACATCTCAGCCTCTATGAGTTCCAGTTGACAGAAGCCAGTGACCAGTGGAGTCATCTTGCCATTTTGTCACCACGAGCTGTTGCCTTGTTGCCATTTGTAAACCTCAGCTAGGTGGCGCGCAGCCCACGGGTGACGTAGCAAAGAGGAGCGAGGAGGAAATGGACGGGCGTTGCACGCGGCCAGCTGGGTCCGATGTTCCTCCCAGGAATTGGCGCAGTGACCAGGCAGTTGTCCAGCGAGCTGTCGAGCGACCCCATCAGCGAGACAAATGCACAGAGTATTTGTGAAAGGACATCAGCAGGGGGACGGGCCAAGCTACGCTCTAGAGTCTTTTCAACAGCTCGGCCCTCTCCCTCTCTTCCTCTCTCCCCCTGTCTCTTGACTGTGCTGCCTTTTTTTCATCACTAGGGGATAGAACACACACTGAATAAGAAAACATTTCCTACCAGCCAGTCTGCAGATAATTCCCCCCCACCCCCGCTACCTCCTGTTGGTAAAGCGCTCTTTAATAGCCCATTGATAAAGCTCTTTTTTTTCCACTGCTACAACCATTCCGCAGCTCAGGGCCGGCAGGAGTTTAGTGGTGAGAAGCATAACTCACGAATGCTACTTGAGTTTCCAGATGGTCTCCATAACGCCTGTGTGCTGAGACATATATTTAGACGTACTGCGATCGAGCAGAAAACACACCGGTGCAAAGGTCAGAAGTTTTATGCCTCTCATGATTATAAGTCATGGCGATTGGGGACAATGGGAGCGTTTGCATGTTACACCACCGTCCGGGATGTGTCCTCTCAAAACACGGTATCCACAGGGACATATGGATTAATTGCTTGACCTTCTCAACTTGTGTGACTGAGCACTCAAAACAGTTGGGGCGCCTTGCGGGGCCTGCCAGACGGAGACGGTGCAGTTTTTCAACCTTGCATCACATTTGCATCATTACTGCTCTACCCACTTACACACCTGCTCCAAAAATCAAATTGGGAGGTTTTTCTTTGGAAATTGGTGAAAAAAAAGAGTATGTCAATCGAGGAGCGACAAGTGTCTCCTCCAACGCAAGCTTGCACAGATCTTTGAGAGTTGCAAAGTCAATGTGCTCCAAGCACCCTTTCCTGTGAGTTTTCTTGGAACTGTAGACTCAAGAGCTTTAAATATGTATGTTAATTTTGGGGGAGGAAGATGGGGCGGGGGGCACCTCTTTTTCTGGGGTCAGCCTGTGGATCTCTTTCGCGGTCGTTAATGGAGGTGTAACTGGACTCAAGTGTGTAACGATCTGGTTACCCTGACATTTCACGGGGAGACCAGTGCAACCGAGGAGAGCGGATACTGGAATGTTTCCCCAGAATTCAAATATAGATCTCAAGGCAAGTCACCTCTCTTTGACTCCGCTGAAGCTGCAAGGAGGACGGGGACTAAAATGATTGATTGAACCTCCTAATCTTGTGCGGCGTCGGCGCTTCGGCTGCTGCGTTAATAAGCTCCCCGCCACCCTGTCCCGGTCTGCGTGCGTGGCGACGATCGTCGGAGCAGAGGTGTGAATAGGAGACTCATTCTTCATTGTCCCAGACTAGTCTTAGTGGGAGTTCACACACTGCGTCTGGAGTCTGGAAAATTGCACTGCGACTCGGCTGTCCAGACAAGGGAATAGCTGTCAACTGCTGGAATGTTCCTGTGAAAATAAACAATGCTCTCAGGCTGCTCAGCACCGTCTTGCAACCATCCGCCTGCTTTTTTTGCGCGTCGTTTTAACCTTTCTCTCCAAGTCTTTATGCGTAAAACAGTTGTGGCCGCATGGAGATTGGGGGAAGTAAATCAGGATAATGTCTCCTCAAGGTTGGAGGCAATCGCTTCTGGCCCTGAGAGTGCCATCTTTCAACTCCTCAGCAAAAACATGTGTTCAAGGTATGGTTACAGGAGCCCGGCCAAAGCAGCCGCACATCGTATTAATCACATCGTCTTTCATCGTAGTGCACACACACACACACGCACACACACACACACACACTCGCGCACGCACACACACGCACACATACACAAAGGTGCAGCAATTTGTGGTTTTAGCAGTTTGCACAGCACGCAAATTTTAAAGACAGATAGGCGTAAATAAGAAATGGATAGAAATGGATAATACTGGCGACTACAATTGAACTAAGTTGGTAACACACACGCACAACACAAACATCAAACACACCTACGGACGCACGCTCTCATGCATACACGCCCATGCCCATGCACACACATGCAAACACACAGAAATTGCTAAAAGTGATAGGCTGTCATTTAGTCAACTGTCCGGATTTTTGGACAACTTGTATCCAAAAAACTGCCATGGATAGAATTTCATTATTTTGAGCTTCTCAAACACTCTTTGACTGACCCATGTCTGAGAAAAATGCACTTTGTAAAACTTGCATTACTTTAATATACTTTTGGCATATGTAGTTAAACATATCTCATTTCAGTTAGCTGCCTGCAAGACGTACACACACACATACACACACACACACACACTTGCCCCACATACCACATTGCCAACACATCTGTCAGTCTCTGAAAATCTTACCATGAAATGTTTGAAACTGCTGTCAGATGATCTTGATACACTTTTCACATCATTTTTTATGGGGCATATTTAAGCTTGTTAACAATTTGACTGGACGTGTAAAGCTCACATTTCTCCTGCCAAGATATCCATGACAGCCAACACAACACAATCTTCTGTCAAGTTACAGTCAACATTTAAATCATATCAGCGTACTGTATTTTTGTATGTTATAAATTCATTTGGTTGTTATTGTCATCGCTTGTCAAAGCTGCCACAGATAATGATGACGTGTTAGCGCTCCCCAAGGATTCTGAACATTTGACAGCTATTGCACGGTGCAATCGCAGCCAGAAAAGCCCAAAAGCAGAGCTGTGATAAGGAGGCCTGAGCCGGCACTGGCGGCTAAGACGTGGTGCTCTCTGGTTTCGTTGCCTTGGTCCACAGACAGAAGCATCAGGGCCATCAACTTATCAGGACCCTGCTGTCACTGGGAGAATTTGCCGAGTGGGTTTGTTATCGGATCCCAGCAGCGGGTGGGAAAGCAGTCAGGTTGTCTTCCCAGACTGGTGGTTTTGCCGCCTCTAGCGTGACGGTAATTACCAACAACCACGGCTGCTTGTGCTTCTTGGAACTGTCTGTCCAGTCGCAGAGGACAAGCTGAATTTTGATATATTTTTTCAGTCTCGAGGGAAAGTGCGTGTCTGTGTTTGATCCATCCTCATTACTTGAGCAAATGAGCAATTTCAGTGCTTGGTAAGGCACTCAGCAGTTTAGGATTTAGTGTCCTGCTGAAGGACACCTCTTGGACTCTGAATTCAAAGTTTGAATGGAACCAGTCACCCAAGTGCCACCTATGACAAATGTAAATATAATTGTACGTGGTATCTCCCTCCCTGCCTCACTCTGTCTAACTCTATCATAGCTTTTACTTCATCAGTGTATCAAACATTCAAATACTCGATTTAAGCTCCATAATTCTGAGTTTTTTACACAGGCCTATCACTCTTTATTTGTGTTTGTATGAGGATAAGCGGCTCGCCAGTTCAAATACACAAGGACCTACAGCAAATATTGGTCCCTGAGATGCAATAGGAATTCAATTATTTTCCTTCCAAATGAAAGTTCATTACTTTGACAGATTCCATCAGTTTAACATCATATTTCGAGTTTATATAAATCTTTGTGCAGCAAATGTAATTAAGGACTCTTCAGCAATCCTCTCAGTCCAACCGCTGTGACCCTCCCAGCTCTGGTTTTATTATTATTCTTCTCTGCAGCACATTAGATTATTTAGACCAATTAATGACCTAAATCTGTCCTTCTGAGAAGCTTTGGCAAATTCCTGTGTTTATTACGTGACACTCATTCTGTTTTACAACCGCACTTGATCATCTTCAAAAGCCCCAAAAGAAAAGACGAATGCTTCCACTGCTGCATGCTTTTTTTTCTTTTTTAAATGTGAGGAGAGAACGAGGACTTTTCTCATGTGTGCAGTTTATTTTGGCCGGAGTAGCGCTCTGTCTGGCTGATAAATACAGTATTAAGAGGATTTCATCCTCCACTCATTGGGTGTAGAAGGCAAAATACAGGAACAGTGGGATGGGAAATTTCTCACCGGCCACAGCTGCCCAACGCAGGTCTGTTTAGGATAAAATTGTATATGATTAAGCTTAAGCCCGTATTTATCCTGACTTCAGTTGTATTTGGAGGGAATTCAAGTAAGACAGCAGCACAGACAATCAATACAGATCCTTATCTGCAAAGTGCTTTCATCATCATTAAGTCAGATGCTGGACTACTCCGTCTGCGCTTGCTCATTAACTTTGTTTCCTTTTATTTCTAAGAAAAAAAAACACTTGCCTGCGCAGGCATACAATTGGTCGGTTGATTAACACATCTAAGGAGGAATTACAGCCACTGGAGCACTCAAGGTCAAGTTGACTTTCCCTGTCACCTCCTTAACGTTGCGTGAAACCAGTAATACATTCTGTTTAATGGAGTGACACAAGGCATCGCTGTGGGCCGGCCTAGACGGGTTTGATCGTGGCCACCGAGCCAGAAAGTTGACGCGGAGCAGCAGAGGGCTCGCCAGGAACCCTCCTCTGTTTCAATGCACAGCCTGACAGCCGGCATTTGCCTGATGGGGGCCTAATAAGGCCTGGCACGGGGTGACCGTGGCCCATGCCGGCTGACAATCCTCCGAAGCTACTGCCACCCCTGCCGACCATTCTCCGCCCCGCTTATCTAAACCCCACGACCCCCACCTCCAGCACCTCGCTTGGGCCGTCAGGCCACCCCTTCATCAGGAGGCCCCGACCGTCTCTTCATGTTGGTAGCGCGGACGCACCGAGTCCACTGCTCATGTCAGATGGACTTAATGACTCAATCTATCTGATCAAATACAGAGTGTGGCGGTGGAATGCTTGGAATGGGATCAGGTTTTGGCAGAGTGGAGCTTGTGTGTGCGTGTCTGTATGAGTGTGTGTGTGTGTGTATGGGTGCTCATTTGTGGACATGTGCAGGAGTGTGTGCACATAGTACTGAGCTGTTGCAATTTGAGTCACTTATCCTGCACAGAGCAGACTGCTATGGATTAGCCCTTTTCAAACTCACTTCCAGTTAAATTCCTGGTAAAATTCCTGCAGCTCGTGCAGATTCATTCAGGTTTATTTTCTTCCAGCGGGGTAAGGTAGAGGGATCACAATCGGATTGTTACTTACCAGTAATTGCAATCTGGCCTCCTTTCATTCACATGGAGCAATTCATTTGTTTTTTATGGGGGAAACTGGAGGTCTAGAGGTCACTGAAGATTCATTGCACCTCCTGTCCACAAGTAGACATTGATATTCCTGAATTTCAATGGGTAAAGGATTAATTGGAAAGTCATGTCAAAATCAGAGGGCTGCCAATTTGATACCAAGTCCCTCCCACAGGTCTAACGTTAACTTCAGGGAGATGCAAACTTGAAACAGTTTCTCAGACACCTCACTGAGCAGCTCACTGCTCCTCAAATAATGGCGATGGGTCAAACATGGGGAAATAATCTCCTTGAGAATGAGCCATATCAAAGTCCAGCATTACATGTATCTCAGAGAACAAGTGAACTGATACACTTTCTAGTTTGAAGCAAACTGTGTGCACAATGTGTCTGTCTGCATTTGCAGGGTTCTTGGACATCAGGGTGTGGGTTATTAGTGTTCTCGCTCTTGAATTTACCTTTACGTAGTTAGGGGTTTCAAAGACCTATATAAATCCTATGACATTAGAATTTAACATCCATGTGAAGATGTCTGTTGTGTCCACTAACGTAGGAGTGATGAAATCTGCCTGGTAATCACGACAGCAGCGAGCAGCGGCCTGTGCATGCCAACACTCGGCCCTTTGCAAGCAGCAATACCTTCTACACGCTCAGACAAGTAGCGTCTTGACAGAGCTTTCAGCTTTGCTAATGGAAGGTAGACAAAACATTTTGTGGGGTAGATACTATCTGTTTGTACGAGAACGAATTGAGCGGACATCAAGAGTGGTGGGCGAGACGGCGAGCAGAGGGGGAGGAAGGGGCTGCGGTGGCCTATCAGAGAAGTGCTAATGAATGTAAACACTGGCAAGATAAAGACTAGCGCTGCATGAGGACACGTGGCCTCCACCGAGAAGCTAATTTAATCCATTTTCCAAAAGTCCCTCTGCTTCTTCTTATCATCCCTCATCGCATGAGACAAAGCGCACAAACAAGGTTGAAGAGGAGTTGTTGCGAAGTGTGGTGGAGAGAGGGTAGTACGAAGGAGGAGGATTCCTATTGAGAACATGAAGGGGGACATCTTCACTGCAGAAGAGGTGACGGACGTTGCAGAGGGTTATCCTTTTAATGACAAAAAAAACCCCAAACTGAGCAATGTTGCTTTTCTGTGGACATGTCTGTGGGTAGGTAATTCTATGTGTTTCATCTCCAACACAAAATCACTTTGGGGAAAAAGATTTCAAAAGAATGGATAAAAGCCCCTCGATGTGACTTTTAATTAATCGCATCTCATCTCTCTTTGTCAGAACCGACTAGCTCCCCTGTTTGTTGTGTTTAGGGCAGTGTCTCCCCC
>OMPJ01028129.1:33428-46322 GCA_900312935.1 Carapus acus
TCCCCCAACCCCCCGCCTCTTTAAGAGAGGCATAGCTGAAGCGGCACAGGCCTCGTCGAGAAAACCCTGTGGGCTGCCACTTTTTAATAATCATCGCAACATTGCTCTGTGTAACAATCATACATACTTATGCCACATGCTGATATGTGTCTCTTTGACCATCATTAGACACTGTCTGTGTGTGTGACAGCGGTAACCTTGTGCCGTCTTACACTCATCAATCTCTGACAGACTGATGGCCAATCATACTTTCAAAGTTCTAAGGCGTCGTTGGAGAACCTTTCAAGGCTCATATTTGGGACCCTCAGTTACGTTGTTAGCACTCGAAATGTTAGTTTCTTTTGTAAATCACATTCCAACGTGTATTTGTTATGTTGGTGGCACTGGAACCAGAACTGCTGATTAGCAGTTTGTCCAGTCAAGTCAACCTGGCTGCATTTCCTTGGAGTGAATTATTCATCATTGAAAATTTGGTAACAAAGCCACTCTACAAATTCACCTCAAAATATTAGACCCCACTTCTCAGTTGAATCACTCACTTAAGCAGGCTACAGGAAAAATCATCGTCTACCATTCAAAGCTACACTCCTCATGAAGGAAATGTATTTTTTCCCGTCAAGAAAAACAAAATAGAATGAAAGCACATTGAAAAAACTGTCATTACTCCAGCATTAAGGTTGAAAAATGACCACACACACACATGCACGCATGCAAATTCAGATACAGACCCACACTTCTCTACACACTGGAGAACACATTTCTCAACACAGGCTAAAAATCCCTTTGCAAAACTCTGATATTGTGATTGCTGCTTTAAAAAACATATTTCTTTTATTCCCAGTACCTATTCAGTGTTGGGTATAATGGGCTTTTGAGTAGAGCTTCACTCTCTGCGCCACACTTGCTGACAGAGTCTGTCACTGCGGGGCCAGGCGCGTGCTCCCTCTGGCCCGAGGCCGGCGGCTCTCTGGGGACGTCATTTCTCATACCCTCTTGGAAAGCACAATATACAAACTTTGTTACAGGGCAGGACCACCAAGTGAGAGGAGACAGCAGCAGCTCACAGTGTGCCATGTTCATTAAAAGTAAAGCTTATTAAAAATAAACATCTCACATAAATAAGACCCGGTCCATGTATTCTTCAGATGAAGGCCATTTCCTGTCATGCTGTTTGGGACAACATTGAGATGAGTTTATAAACAAAACCGAGCAAAGGCACAGAGACAAAGACTCTATTTTCTCTTCTCAATTTGACCTGGTTTTCCAGAATTACCTGATTATTTTCCTATTGCCGGGGACAGCAGTCCAATCTGGTTTGTCCGATTGATACTTTCTGTATGTGCAGGGTGTCACTTCATGCTTTCCTTCCCTTGATGCATCTGCACTGACTGCTGACAGTAGAGGCGAGGAGCATATTGAGGCTTGGCCATGTTTAGTTATGGTAATAATTTCATCTGTTTATAAAACATGGTAAATGGCACCGAGACGCACGTCACACACTTTCACACTTAATCTCAATGTCCAGGAAGTGTAGCAGGCAGGAACATCATTTTGGCAGCGACTACAGAATTATACCAGTATAATTATACAATTATACAGACTTAAAGTCAAAGCCAGGTGATGCTACTACAGTGGAGTAGGTATCTACTTCTGCATAAAGAGTGAGGTTTGCCTACACCAAACCCCATTCATATTTTATTCAACAGACATCTTTGCCACTTGGAATTACTGAACTGCCATTCACTGGACACTCTGGAGCCAGTTAGCTCTCCTGATTTGAAATCTTAATATCACTACGTGTTGCCTTGTAAGATGCAAAAATGCAAACTGCGGTTAGGGACCAGCACCAAAAATAAGGCCGTGACTTGACCAGGCGAAGAAGAGGCCACTGAATAAATGATGAGTTTAAAGATTTTGACAGAGCGTTCGGCATGACATGTGCAACACTGACCAAGTATTTCAGCGCAACGGCCATCACCATCTAGGGGAGTGGGATCAAAATGCCAAATGGTGAGGGGCAATGTATGCGTGCTGCTGCAATTACACAGCTGTGGGCCAGAGATGGAAGTCTGGCGTGAGGAAGAAGGGAAGTGATAAATATCCAGGGCCTCCTCAGACCCAAGAACCCCGCCAACGCTTTCACCAAAGTTCTCTACTTCCATCCCACCCCTCCTCCCTGGCTTACCTCCTTCTATCTGTCTCTGTCCGTCCACTTCACTGTCTGTCATGCTCTCGTCCATCTCCCACTTCGGGTCCACTGTGGCCGCAGCGCAGAGAGGCTGATTGATCACGCCGACAGGCTGTGAATGCCTCACTCCTACAGTGTGACTGCCTCAGTAAGGACAGAAGACTAGTACAAGTTCTTACACTGACAAAGCATTGAAAAGGCTGAGATGTAGAAATACCAATGAGCAAGGCGCTGGATCAGGAGGAAGCAAGGCAAAAGTCCTGTGACTTTGGTGCATTCACCTTGAACATCTGCTGAAGGAGGATTTTGAATTTGCTGGGGTTGGAGCAATGTGTGAGTGTGTGAAGATGAGACTTACGTGAATAAATTGGTTTGAGTGGATGTCTTACGGACATATTTGCATTCTGAGTGAAGGAGGAGGACTCTCCATTCGCCGTCTCCATCCATACCGGCTGACGACAGAGACGACGAATGGACAGGAGGCAAGATCAAGGCTGCAGGGCCGGCGCAAGAGCAAGGCTACAGATGCACAAGACTACAGAGGCTAAGCTAGCGCTAGCGAGGCTGCAGAGGCAGCCCACTAAACCACTGCTCCCTAACTGCTCCTATCCATCTGTATGTGATGTACTGTATATACACAATTTGGCAGTGTGAATTGTTTATTTCCCGTTCAATGGATTAATAAAGCACAACTTTCTTTCCTTTTCTTTCATTTCTGTCCAGCAATCTTGAGAAATTCCATACATAAAACTATCATATGAGACATAAAGGCATCATAATGGATGAAAAACAAATTTGGACTCTAGGAAACATGGAAGAAACCCTCATATGCTTCAGATTCATTGACAACTGTTCACTGATGTCCAGGCTTTGGTTCAAGTGTGTCATGACTGGGTGGACACCATACAGGTGCCAAGCAGCAGGAGATAATCACACTTTAGCCGTAAAAACAAATTACATCACAGCAGAATGTCCAGACCATGTTCTAGTTTTAAGAAATCTGCGTCTTTGATTTAACAACATACTCTGTACATACCCTCTACAGCAAGAAAATCTTTTCTCTCTTTTTAATGAGACAAATGCTTTTAATGCTAAAGTTTTTTATCTAAATGTTATCATTGTTACCATTATGAGAAGAGGCTGCTGCTGCTGGCTACAGCTGCTGTATTTATGCTGTTGTTAGTCAGAGTAGATACTGCAATCTCAGCAACTATTCTTTTCTTGATTTTTGCTGCTCTTTGCTTGGCCGTTTGTTGAATGTTGTTGTCGTTTCTCTACAAATTACGTTGATCGACGTACATTAGTTCAGCTCGCTATCATTCATTATTTTCTGATTATGGGATTTATGTATTTCAGTATTGTGTCACCACGAAGGGTGACAAAAAAACACTATCTATTCGGACAATTGTAGGCCTGCACATCACCTCGGCCGGCTGTGCCGAGATTGACTGGCTGAAGCAGCAGCTAAACTTCCCCTGTGCCAAACAACAGGCCCTCTGTTGACTGTGTTTTGTCGTTTAATTCCCCTCACCTTGTCCATCGCTTTCACCTAAAAGCAGAAAATAATTGGGGAGGGAAAGAAAAATCAATTACACCTTGCACTTTTGTGCTGGTGCGATTGGTTCTTCGGCTCCAGAACCTAATTAAATGGAGCTCAAAGGGAGAGCGGCAAGGGCTCAGCGGTGCACGGCCCATGATTAACGCATCGATTTATTAAAATGGGTCAGTCCAGTCGGCCTTGTAAGATTCCCCACCCCCCCCGAATACCCGCTGGGGTCTTGTTTACTCCAGATTTATACAGTTTGAACAATTCTGCTTTGCACAGTGGGGAAAAATTTATGAGACGCAAATGAACAAGTGTTTGCGGTTGGCAGAAATAAAAGGGGGAACGTGGAGGACGTTGAATTTAAAAATCCAGTCCAGTACCTCACACCGCATCAGCAGTAAACACACAACACACACACACACACACACACACACACACACACACATGCACACACACACACACACACTGTGGCTGCACGCAAATACAACAACACAATATTTTTCCTTGCCTGGCTTCAGCGCGACCTTTCGCTCCACCACAGCGAATTCCTCCTGAGTTCAACTGCAATTTAGCATAAGTACAGCAAACTATGCATGACATACTTGTTATTATAAAGAAAAACACACTGTCTCCATCGCCCCAACACAGACGCACACACACAGACACACAAAAGCGACTGTGGTGCACGCATGAGTGCGTCTTAATGGAACATGGGATGTTGACAAAACAATACAGTAGTGAGTCATAGTGACCTAAGGCAGGAAAAGGTAAACAAACAGCAGAGGTCACGGGGTCATAGCCCAGCGCCTCCTAATCCCCACGACGGGCCTCCCAAAGAATCTGCTGCCACAGTGGGTCACCAGGATATCCTGACGCTGTCAGCACGCTCCTCGCCACAGGACCGTGTCTGCATTGCTGACCACTCAAATGCACGCTCAAACACACTAACACACACACACGTGGCAGCAGCAAAGATAAATGACAGCTGCAAGACATAAATTGTCTATTGTTTATGTTTAGTTTTTTTTTTGCTTGTTTGTCAGTCAAAGTCAACATCAGATGGAGGAATGTGGAGATAATGAGCTCTAGCACTTTTAAGCAATTGAACTTTTGGTGGATACTCATTAGTTTACTTTCTCAGTTTCAAGTGTTTTCCCAGCCTTAGCAGGAAAATATTGACATTAAATATTCAGTTGCATAATTGCCTTTCAGATCTAATGTTGGTATGATTATAGTGAGATCCCATTTTGCTCACAAAAGGATATCAACTGTCAGGTTGTAATTCGATTGGCTCCATCACAATCTCAACGTGGGACAAACATGCAAATTGCGCAACATTGCAGACAGGAAGCGTGTGAGTAAATGTGCAACTGTTTCCTGGCTGGCTGATTCCACAGTGAGACAGAGGAACTCAAGAGACTCGCACACCAGACCAGGCCAAATCCGCACTCTCTTTTACAAACAAAGCCACTCTTAACCCCCTGCTACTTCTTATACTCTTATTTAAAATGCACTACTTATATTGTTATGTTATGTGCTTTTGGTCTTATACTCTCTACCAATCTTTCTTTCCTCCAATCTATCTTTCCTCTTCACACCCCGTTGATTCTGAGAGAGATCCATAAAACGATGTCCTTGAACCTTGAACCTTGCACTTTGCTTGTACAGGTTTTTATGAGAATTTACCAAACAATAATTAACGTGTGTGTGATATGTGATGTGTGTCTCCATTGTGTTCAGTTTTTCTCTCACTTGTACTTTAACATTACTACTTGTAATTACAGTGCAAAAACAACAGACATTGTGTGTTGTGTGCAGATTTAAGTATAACTTGCTTCAACTTAACGCAAACTCTAACATGACAAAGTTAAAAGACACAACTCACAATACAATTTAACACAACTGAACTACATAAAATTAGCTTGGCTGACGTGAACTTCACTTAAACTTCATAGGTCTGGTCGATTGGTGAACAAGCTGCAGCTTGGATTTGCTGCTACCTGTGTTACTGCCATGACGTTTTGTTATACTGCGGTCACACACAGTTCACCGTACACAACAGGAGGAAATATAGCTCAGCCTGCAGCCTCGTCTCTGCTCCCCTACAGGAGCTGTGTGATGGCGACCACATTAATCTGGCTGTCACTCTTCATGCAACACAAATCCAAGATATAATCTATCGCTTTACACTGCACACTGTCTCCATTGTTCATTGAAACAGCTTAATATTTCCCTCAGGTGATAGTTTGTCATTATTTTCAACGTGAAGTAACCTGCGACTGACGGAGTGACTAGTAAATGAAACACGGCTGTGTAATTACTTCGCAAATTTGAGCTGGACCACATTGCAGCTCAATATCTCTTTTTCACCCCTCTTGTTTTCCTAAGTGACTTTGTGCAGTCTGCTGACGCTTGTGTTCCAGTTGACCTTCTGATGGAGGCAACTTGCCACCTCACAGACCGTACAAAGGGTTCCCAGAGCCCAAATGCCACAGGTTTGTGATCGCCTTCGCCATCTAACGCAAGCAATAAGTGAAGTTTGAAGGATTGCTAATGGCGCCTAAGTGGTGCGATATCGATCAAAGATAGACCAAATGGTTTGTTTGGTTGGTGTCGCGTTATGCTGCTTATCTGCCGTGTGAGGCGGTGAGAAGGCGGAGTGCTGAGATCAACCTGTTTGTTGTGTTATCTGAGGAAATATCTCCTGGGGAAATCCAAACATGGCGCTGGTTCACCCGGAGTACGATGTGGAAGGTGAGAAGTTGGGGCCAGGAGAACGCGACAGGCGCTAAGAAATCAAAATTGCTGTCACTGCTCTCATGAGCGCATGCTCTTTACCTCATTGTTATCACTCGTAATTACAAATACTCTTTGGAATCCTGCAATCCTCCTATCTCTGTTTTGTCTCTGTGTTTTGCTGGTGGAGGACTTTCCCTGCCCTCCCAATGGAGTTGGGGAGAGGGTCCAACACCTGCTGCTTCTCCATGTGTCTGATCCAGATGCTCCATCCTCAGCTGGCTGTAACTGGCAGCCTCGCCTCGCCATTCACTTATTACATTTCTCCTCTCAGCTATCTGGCGTGCACCCCCACCCCCACCACTCCAGGAGCACTTCACACCGCAAGCCAATGCCAAACGTCCCCACAAACCCCTCCAACCTCCCCTTCAGAGGCCCCCAAGCAACTCTTAATACAACCCCCAACAAGTTCCTTCTCTCAGTGGCGCCATTTCTTGTCTGGATTTCCCGTAAACACCAGTTTATAATGAAGTGCTGTGAGGAACGGCGTCCACTATCATTGTGGCGATATCTGAATGTCCTCGATCAATGCACAAGGACATCTACTTCACATTAAGGATGGAGTGCAGACAATTATACGCTAATGTGTTCGCCACAGGGCCTGATGCCGTGCTTTTCAAAGCTATTGCTTGGGGAAAGCGACCAAAAAAAACAAACAAAAAACACAGAAACAGTTTACTTTTCCAGTGGATCCAGGTTCCTTTCAACCTGACATCTCTTTTGAGCCATTTTTATGATGTAGAGGCACAGGGGATGATTTATTCTCCTCCAAAGTCACTCGAAGTCGAAAATAAACACCGGTTCAATGGCTCCCAGTGTCACCGCTCTGTAAACACGCAGCCCTGCCTGCAATTAGGCATCCTCACTTTCTCCCAGTTGTTTTCCGACATCTCAGTTGTTGTGGGGAGTGCGGTAGGGGGGTGCGCGAGGAGTGACAGGAGGCCACGGAAACAGTTTCCTGCGCATATTCCTGCGGAATAATTACCAGTGATGTTTGTACCATTGAGACGTTCCATGCTCTCACAATTTCCATATTGTTGACTCATACTTGGACAGCAGAATCGCCGTCCGCCGGTGACATGTTTGCAATCTGGTGGCGGGATGGAAAATGCAGATGCAAATGATATTTGTGTGCAAAATACCTGGCGAGGAGCTTTGCTGTGTGTCACCTCACTCCCCCACCCCTCCACTCCAGCCTGCTTCCCGCCACACGGCATAGCGCTTCTCTGTCCCAACGGCTCCTATCATTGAAGAAAATAAATTGTGCTTTGCTCTTTGCTGTTCCACTGTATGCGGCCAATTTCAATAGTCTGTGCGCATGAGAGGGAAAAAAGGTGGAAATAGGGAAGAGGAGCCATTTGTATCAACACACATGATGGGAATGTGTACGTTTGCTTTAGTTGAAAAAGTTCAGAAGTGCAGGAAAAAGACACTGGCTGTGACTCATTGAGCAGTGGGCTGCTTACTAAAAAAGAGCAAAGCCTGATGAGCAGTTTGAGTACTGATGAATTAAGGATTAGCGCAGTGGCCAAAATAAACAGAAAGCGAAACCAAAATGGGGTCTGACTGACAATGATAGAACAAAACTCGTGCGTAAAGGAAGAGTACATAACATGGGAATGGTGGGAGTAGGAAAAAGGCAAAATCATGACAAAAAAGAGGAGGTAAGAGGTCATTGGGAGGACACAAGGGGGAATAAATCAACATCACTGAATCAATAAGTGGGACACAGGACAGCAAGACCAACATAAACTTCAAAATAAAACAGGAAGTGACCACAAATGAAATACAGCTCCTGGCAACCTCCTATCTCCAGATGGCTGCTGTGGTTACCTGCTAAAATCATAGTGAGGGTGCCTGTGAGGGAGAACTACGTTCTCAACAGTGAGAGGAATATCTGACTTACGAGTGAGGATGGAGGTTAAATCAGGTGAAATTAATACGCAGCCTGACCTTGTAGATTAATCACGTCCGTGTGTGTGTGGTGAGTATGCAAGTGTGAGTGTTTTGAGGAACACATTGCCGCAGTGGAGGTGAGGCCAAATAGCGTTTACAGGTGTGGCTTGGTCATTATCTCCTGTAGACATGAAGGCCAGTCTAGACAGCATCCTGAGTGGAAACGTATCTGAGACAGAGGACACAATTAAGGATGTTTGAGGCTTTGTCCGACAACTGGGGCATGAATTGCAGTCAGGGAGGAGGAAGGCTGGTGTTGGGGGGGCTGCAACGTGATATCTGGAAGGTGCACTTGAAAAAAAAAAAGCCTCCCGAGTGTCTCCTGTGATTTGCTAAAGGCCGACCGTGTGTCGCACTGAGAAGAGAAGAGAAGAGAAGAGAAGAGAAGAGAAGAGAAGAGAAGAGAAGAGAAGAGAAGAGAAGAGAAGAGAAGAGACAGATCTGACGGGAGGATTCCTCCCACAGTGCAGCAGCAGCACTTGAGCATTAAGAAAAGCAAAATGACTTCATGATTGATGAAGGTGTGAGTTTGTAAGCAACGTTTGGAGACGGACACAGACAACACCTCAGATGCCGGAGGCTCTTAGGAGTGTTGGATTAATGGGCCAAAGTACCCAGTGGAAAACCTGAGATCACACAGACTAAATTTATTTTTTTTGTTAGCTTTTTGCCAAAGCTCTCAATGTGCTCTGATGCTAATTATTCATATGCCTCCCCTACACATTATCTATTGTTTATTGATATAATCTATTATCTATTACTTTACGCCTCTATCTCTATTCCTCAGAAGGAGAAATTATTCAAACCTTCTATTACTATCACCTTCATTTGTTGGCTGTTTCTTCATTTTCTACCTGTCCTTTCTAGGCTGCCTGGAAGTGCCTCAGAGGAGGCTCTGCTAGGTCGACAGAGGGGGCATGACCCTGGCTGGGGCCACCTCATTCTGCTGTGGTGAACTGACAAACGATGAATGTGTGAGTGAGAAATATATTTTTTTAATCCAAAACACTCCATGTAAATAGCGGGCACAAATTGTGACAGCTAAAGCGGGACTGAAACGCTGAGGCAGTGGTCTGCTGGGACCAACAGACTGCAAATCTCTGTCACAGCGGACGGCTCCAACATATCTTCTAAGGCTTTTAATTATTTATCGACTGGCTTTAAGCTTGCTCTGTTAATTCAATAACTGGTGGCTCAAGGCCTCAGCAGACTCAGACTGGGACATTTATCATTACCGTAATGTCACCAATGGTGGCACCTCACAAACTTAATAAATTTATGGTAAAAGTCTGTTTCTGTGCTGGATCATCCGAGTGGAGGTTATGCAAGAGAGAGAGAGAGAGAGAGAGAGAGAGAGAGAGAGGGAGAGAGAGCCTTGCTAAATCCTCTACCTTTCTTCCTCCTCCTACTCCCGCTATCCCCTCCAAGCATCTGCTGCCGCTCTCTCCATCTTTCTTACTTCCCGGACGGCAGACAGTCCACAAGTCAGTGGGTCACATTTCACCATCAGATGCTGTCACAGACATAGAGATGTGAGGGGGCTGCAGAGGGGCTAGAGTGAGAAAAAGTGGTGAGTTAAGAGAGAAAAAGACAAAAGACACAGAACACAGGGTGGGATGCAGGGAGAGAGAGAGAGCAGAGGTGGCTGGGTGGGGACAGAGAGAAAAAGGGGAGGAATAAAGAGAGAGAGAGAGAGAGAGAGAGAGAGAGAGAGAGAGAGAGGGGAATGGCTGACACAAAAAGTGTCAACTGGAGGAACATAATCATGGGCGGAATATGTCTAAATTATGCCACGACACTATGCTCCATGTGACGGCATCATGGTAGTCGGTTTGTGTCTGTGCGTGTTTGCGTCTCTGCACAAATCCATGTCAGGTCAGAGTCAGGTCTGTGTGACCCTGAAGAAGCGTTTTCACGTCTTTAAAAGAGTCGATGTGCTCACTGAAACTATGTGAACAACGACTCACATTTAACTCCTCCGCCCCTCTGATGGAAACTTCTCCTTTCCCGGCAGTTTGCACCAACTGCTGCTCACGCTTTTAGCTTTCCAGATGTTTCTGATGAGGGTCCATGGGAGGTTTTGGTAGCAGTTGGCAGCTATCTGTGTGTCACTCTGGAACGTAAATGGGAAAGTCTGAGACACAGTAGGTTAAACAATCACGTACGTGTGTTAAAAAAAAAATACCTTTAGCGCTTGTAGAGATTGAGGAGTTCTTTTAATGACATTCTAATGTAGTGTGCAGGGTACAATTGCGACCCTCCTTACCTCAAAAAAGCACCCCTACTCACCCTTAAGACCCACCACCTGCAGCACCAGGTGCACCCTGTTTCTTAAATATCCTACATGATCTGCTGGAAAACTCAGGATTTTAATAAGGCCCCTCAGGACGAAAGTCCAGGCCAAAGCCTGGGAACACTGCCCCCGGTGAGCCGGCCTGGTTGTTACATCAGATGTGACGTAAGGACCCAAATGGAGATTCAGCTGAAATGTGACAATCTTATTGGTGTTGTCAGGACGGGCGGGTTGGCTTTTCCCTTCTTGGAAAATGAATGTGTGCAGGTTTTCAGACATCTGGAACATGATTCTTGAGTCAAAGTTGGAGTTGTAGCAAATAGACGTAAAGTGCTCATGAAGAAAAATCGCCGCTCATACAACAGGTTTGTGCATTGTTTAGCTGAATGCACAGCTCACACTTTTTATACTTCCAGTACAACAACCTGTTTACAATTTCCCTGTGCCTCAACTTCTGCTCCGACATTTTCTGTTTAAATTCCTGCCAGCCTGATATCCCGTGCTGGACGACAGCTTCTGGCCAAATTGGTCTGCACATCCAAAACACTTCCAATTAGTTGATAGCCAGAGTTTGAGACTTTTTCCCTCACGCGTCTGCTTAGCTTAAGCTTCTCAATTATTCCAACTCTGGGGCAATACTCCACACTTTCCGGTCTTGTTTAAGCTTGAATCTGGATTATGGATTTGTTTAAATTTATATGTGGCCACTCGACCTTAAAAGCTGTCGAAAACAAGCAGAGACGCGGGCGGCTAAGTGGGAAAAGCTGGTGAGACTTTCAGCCTGCGTCCATTCCGGCTTCTTGCTTCCTCCGGCGACCTCTTCCTGGCTAAGGCCAATTATTACACAGCCGGCCATGTTCAGTCACAGGCCGCCTCACTCATTAGCTCGTCTCCAGCTCGTGCGGGTGGCTTAATGAACACCAGCCGCCATTACTGAAGTTTAGTTCCAACTTTAACAACACGGACGAGTCACACATCACTGCAAGGACTCACAAGAGACAAAGAACTCAGCTTACTCTTGAGCGAAACTTTTCTTCGGGGCCCCTCAGTGTTTTTCCCAGTTTGCTCTTGGTTTGTTGTTATGGCTTGGCTCCCCCTAGTGTTAGCAATGGAAACCTCAACTGTCAGGGCGCAGGCACCTGAAAACACACTTTTTTTCCTTGCAGAGAGTCACTGATAAGCTTCTCTCTTTTCTTAGGTCTTTGCCGACCGTATTTTGATTATGTAGCTGTTTTAGATCCCGACACTTATTTTCCATTTGCGTCTTTAGAAACTAGGGGCAATGGTGCACTGCCCCAATCTGAGGGGAAGAAAAAGAAGAAAAGCATCTTCTCCTCCTTCTTCTGACATGTAGTGTGGTAATCTTGGGCATGTCCCCAAATCTAAAATCATTCCTGTCAGGTTGCTTGGTTTCTCCATGGTCATAGTTATACCTATTTTTGATAAATGACCTGGAGAGGCGCTTCACAATCTCAAATCTAAAATCCTGCAAGCAAACACTGCACAAATCATTAACGACTATGTATAATTACAATATCATTATCAGGCATCGCTCAGGACCGGTTACCTTCACATGAAATGGCTGCTGGTTCAATTCCAGACGTCTCCTTGAGTCCCTCTCAGCTCATACGCAGAAAAGCAACTTCCCATCGCATTAATGAGAAGGTATATTCAAAATGAACATCCTGGCTTTGTTCCCTCTCTCCCAGGGCATCAGCATGGTACTATTTTGAGCGTATCTGCGTGCATGTAGGGGTGTGTGCGGCGCATCGTGTGTATTCCTAGGTGTGGTATACGTCTTTCAGCAGCCCGCTCCCTCGCTGGCTTTGCGCACCACTGCAGCCTCGAACCTTGGGCCCACTGCCGACCGAGCCAAAGCCAGAATTAGAGATGGCGGTGAAGCTTAGCTTAGGCCCTGTTGTATTTAGGTTGGCAGCGGAACAGGAGCCTCGCTCGAGCCCTGTTTACAAAGAGCTCCAGTCCACATTTGTGGGAATCGTGCCTGCGACGCTCACATAAACAAAGGCTCCGAATCGCTCTGAAAGGCCAGTCGCTCTCCGACTCTCTCTCTCTCTCTCTCTCTCTCTCTCTCTCTCTCTCTCTCTCTCTCTCTCT
>OMPJ01028130.1:0-27413 GCA_900312935.1 Carapus acus
CCAGGTCGTCCAAACCTCTCTGAGGCCCGACATTGTCATCTGGTCTGAGGAAGCCAAGAAGATCATCCTGATTGAACTGACGGTCCCTTGGGAAGACGGATGTGTCGAAGCCTCAGAGAGGAAAACGACCAAAGTACCAAGACTTGATCCATCAGTGCAGGGACAAAGGATGGCAGGCCTGGCTATTCCCGGTGAGATTGGGTGCAGGGGTTTCCCTGCACAATCCGTGTGGAAGACACTCACGGCACTGGGGGTGGCAGGAAGAGAGAGGAAGACAGCGGTCCGTAGGTTGGGTGAGGCAGCAGAGAGAGCCTCTTGCTGGGTTTGGAGTAAGAGGGAGGAGTTAAGCTGGGGGCCAGGAGAAGATGGGCAGTGACTGGCCATCACTGCTGACCCGCCAACTGGAGGGCGTTGTGGTTAAGGGTTGAAACGCTCAATGACAGTTGGACGCCACCTGATGACATCTTCTCCTGGCTGAAAGCTGCAGTCATATCTTAAGTGACTGAAGATGACAGCAGTTGGTTGTATTTCATAAGCTACCCTCACTGATCAACAGGACCCCAAGATACTTAAACTCTTCCACTTAAGGCAGGATCACATCTCCAATCCGGAGGATGCAAACCACCCCAGCACATGCTGGAGGTCCTGGTCTGAGGGCAACAGCAGGATAACATCATCTGCAAAAAGCAGCGATGAGATCCTGTGGTCCCCAAACTGGACCCCCTCCCGCCTCAGGCTGCACTTAGAAGTCCTGTCCATATAAATAATGAACAGGACCTGTGACATAGGGCAGCCCTGCTGGAGGCCAACATGCACTGGAAACAGGTCTGACTTACTGCTGGCAATGTGAACCAAGCTCCTGCTCTGGTCTTATAGAGACCGCACAGCTCTTAGTAAGGGGCCATGGACTCAATGCTCCTGGAGCACCCCCCACATAGCTCCACAAGGGGCCCCATTGAATTCCCTCTCTAAGTCCACAAATGACATTGGTTGGGCAAACTCCCATGATCCCTCCAGCACTCTGCAGAGAGTGTAGAGCTTGTCCAGTGTTCCAATGGCCAGGACAGAATCCCCATTTTTCCTCCTGGATCTGAGGTTCCACTATCGGCTGGATTCTCCTCTCCAGTACTCTGGGCTGTGGAGTGTGATCCCCCTGAAACAATGGGACCACCACCGCGGTCTGCCAGTCCAGGAACGCTGACCCCAAATACCATGCAATGTTGCCATGACAGCCCTGCAACATCCAAAAACTTGAGGTAATCAGGGCGGATCTCATCCACCCAGGGCGCTTTGCCACTGTGGAGCTTTTTAACCACCTCGATGACTTCAGCTTGGGTAATGAACAAATCCATTAGTCCCCAGCCTCTGCTTCCTCAGTGGAAGACATGTCAGTAGGATAGATGAGATCCTCAAAGTATTCCTGCTGCATGCCTGGCCTGTTGGTACCTATCAGCAATTCATAGGCAGCCAGTGCAGAGAAGCAAACACTAGGGAGATGTGGTCTCTTTTCTTGGTTCCTGTCAGTATGAGTATTGCAACATTCAGGCCTAGCTGGAGAGGCTTCAGTGCACTGGTGGAATTTACAGGGGGCTGGGAAAGTAGTAGATGTTCAGTCCTGGTCCTTAAGAGGCTGGGGATAAGGATATTCCCAGATCTGGTTTCCACCCTCTCTGGGTGGAAACCAGATAAAACCAGATAAAACATTGTTCTAGCCACAATCTCATAAGTGCATATGTGGATATGTAGGTTGTCCCAGTCAAGATGAGTCATGATTAGTAAAAAAAAGAGTAAAATACTGAAAAAAATGTTGTGCTGCATCAAGACTGGCTTCATTTCACTCTCACAGTTAACTTTACGTGCACATTTACACATGGATCGCAGAAAGTGGCTCCAAGTGTATTCTGGGTAAAAACGTCATGAACCGTTCACTAACGTTGTTTAAAAGGTTTAAAGGGCCCGGTTATGTGCCCCGCCCCGGGCCCGACACAGATTTTTTCCGCCACTGCTTCATTGTCCTGTTGCTGCAGCCTGCTTATAAAGAATTACCGTTATGCAGCCTGGATCCATGTAACAAGATTAGCTTTTCAGCTTCTTTTAATGACAGCATGTGCCTAACCTTAGAAATGCTATTTAAGTGAAAGACATTTATTGTGTGGGCATTCATTGACAGGTCTTGATCAAAGATAACTCCTCAATTTTTTCACGGTGGTGCTGGAGGCCAAGGTTAAGCCATCCAAAGTAGCACTATCATTACACAAGGAGTTTCTAAGGTGCTCGTCAAGGTGCAGTAGGTGATTGTAGGTGACTTACAATTAAGCAACAAAATGGACTAACTACGTCTGCGGCTTGCCTCTAGCAATCTGGAGTACTGTATGCTGATTGTCACGGAGTCCTGAATCGACCAAAACATCCCCGACACGGTTTTCGAGCTAGCTGCCTGTACCGTCTTCAGAGCTGATTGAACGATAGAGTCCGGTAAGACCAAGGGAGCAGGACTCTGTGTTTACATTGACAACAGATGGTGCACTAACAAGTCTGTCAAAATCACTCACTGTTCCCCGGACGTAGAACTCATGATGCTGCAGTTCAAACCGTTTATTCTGACCTGTTGTTCTCATCAGTGGTGATTATTGCTGTCTACGTGCCCCCTCAGGCTAATGCTAAAATAGCTATGGAGTCGCTACTCCGGCACATCAACCAGCATTTAGCTGCACAGGCAGACAGTGTTGTCATAGTAGCCGCAGATTTCAACCATGCCAACTTGAAATCTGTCCTGCCTGAGTTCCACAAGTATGTGAACTTTCCCACCTGAGAAAAGAACACCCTAGATCAGGTCTTCTGCAATATACCAAAAGCCTATAATGCCAGCCCTCTACATCACCTGGGTCTCTCCAACCACCTGTCCCTCTCACTCATCCCAGCACACAAGCCTTTAATCTGTAGGCAAAAGCCAACCACAAAGATATTCAAAGTTTGGACTGAGGAAGCCACCTCTGCTCTACAGGACTGCTTTGAGGTCACAGATTGGGACGTTTTCGCAGAGGGGATAGACCTGGACGGTCACACAGCTGCAGTAATGGATTACATACACTTCTGCACTGAGAACGTGACGGACGCTAAAGTGGTCAAGGTGTTCCCCAACCAGAAACCGTGGCCCGACAGCGAGGTGAAAACCCTGCTCAAGCAGCGAGACATTGCCTTCAGAGCGGGAGACCCACTGAGCTACACGTTAGCACCTTTTTGATGGCCTCAGACCCCAGCAAATGCTCTGTTGGTGACTTCCTCTGGGACTCTCTGGAACAGTTTTTTCAACTGGTCTCATGGTAGTCACTTGCACACCCGCAACAATCCCCCACTCTCTTACCCCCCGCCCCGTCGACAACTTGAAGTCGCGCAAAAACATAGTCGCAGGCACTACCCCAACCTCCTCCGCACCCCCGTCGACAAGTCGTGGCCAAGCGATAATATAATAGCGCGTACATCCCACCCACAACGAAAAGTCACAGGGTGTGCTGTGGAATTCTTTACACTGTCTAAAATGTGCCGCGACTGAAATAAGGTTGGGAAACACTGCTCTAGGAGGTATCCCTATTCTTTCAGTCATAGAGAAGCTTGCGAGGAGCCTCGGAAATACATTCAACTGCTTCCAAATGCTGGCTGACCATTGTTGACAGGTCATTCCTTCAGGAAAATTGAAGATGTAGGTATACCAGCATAGCATCCTGCTGAGGATACTGTGGCCACTGCTGGTGTATAAATTTCCCATTTCGACTGTGGAAGGTTTTGAGAGGGAGGTCAGCTGGTGCCTTCAATGCTGATTTGGGTTACCTAGAAACCTAAGCCATTGCCCTCTCCGGCAACAAGAACAAGCTGACTCTCCTGATCAGCAGCCTTGAATTCATGGTTGCCAGAGCGACGAAGGTTCCGTAATCCAGGGAATCCAAGGAACCAAAAGTATGCAAAACTGGCCTTTAGATGATGACTGGCAGAAAGTGGAGGGCGGTGGAGGCAGTGGACCAGACAGAATCAGGGCAGTGTCACAGACAACTGGGGGGAACCATTGGGACCAGCTGAGCAGGACTTGGTACTATCCCAAAAAACTGGTTACTACAAACTCAAGGACAAGAAATGGTGGCACCTTGAAGTTAGCACTGGAGTGAGAAAGCAGCGTGCAAGCCAGTAGTTGAGATTTGAGGCAACAGGCTGCTTGGACCAGATGGGAAGAAAGCATGGACAGAAAGATGTCATGGCCCACGCTGTGGAGGACTCAACCACTCCGTATTGAGTTCCTCATTGAATCTGGCTGTGGTGTCCTGGCCATCCCAGCAAACCTCCTCTACTGAAAACCCAGTCCCAATCCTCCTCTTTTCGTCCTTCCTGTCAGCTCCATCTTCAACACCCTCTGTCAGATACTGTATATGCATGACCTCTGTTGTGACCCCTACATGGCATGTACCATTGCCAAATCTTGTAAGTGGCTGACATCAAGACCTACCAACAGCTGGAAAAGGCTGGACTGGCAGACAGCACAGGGGCACTGATCATGGCAGCACAAGAAAAGGGGCACTAGAGGGCAGTAGTGATGGATGTGGCAATGCTAGCAGATGCCAATATCAAAAGAAGGTGCTCAGTAAGGTTAAGAATCACCAAGGGTTGAAAGAGCAGCTGGAGTGGATGTGGAAGGTAAAGGCTGGTGTAATCCCCGTGGTTGTAGGAGCACTCAGAGCAGTGACCCCCAAACTGAGAGAGTCGCTCCAGCACGTCCCAGGAACAACATCCGACGCCTCAGACCAGAAGAGCGGGACCTCAGGGAGAAGACCTAGGGACAAATAAGATCCTGCACTGAACCCTCAAACTCTCAGGCCTCTGGTAGAGGACCAGAGCTTGAGGTAAAAACCACTCCAGGAGGGGTGAGGGAGAATTTTTACATATTTTTATATCTACATATAAAAAAGACAGAGTCAGATGTGAATTACGGACAAGGTAAGGAGTCAGAGGCCTCAATGGTAGCGCAGAGAGGAGAGAGGTCAGCGACTGAGGATGAGAGGATGTGAAGAATGAATTTAAGGAGTGGTAGAGTTGTTGGTGGTGCAACAGAGGGAGGAGATTTTCAGCTCCCTCTGTCGGGGACTGGAATGATGATGAATATAAACATCAGCCAAGGTCTTTTTCTGATTTGCAATATATTTTGAATAAAATGCCATCCCCAGGAGAAGGAGGAGGAACGTGGACGCATTGTTTTAACAAACAAGTGCAGGATTTGCATTTGGCTATGGGAGATTTTCTTGCACTGATAGGAGAATAGACGTCCGCTTGGGATATGGAAGAGGTGGAGGGAGTGGCAGGGACAGAGAAAGATACAGATAAGGAGGCATTTCTGGGCAATGCAACGGCATTGAGAGATATGATGAGGCAGAAATGGCCACAACTGGTGGGAAGCCTTAATTTAATTTCATTCATATACATAAGTCATGAATAATTGTAAAGAAGAATGGACACAGGCCTCTGGCCGAAATCCTTACACAGACAAGGGACAGATTACTCTTTTTCGTGCAAAGGTTACTTGTGGGGTAAATAAGCAAGTAAGTCAGTAAGTAAGTAAGTAAGTAAGTAAGTAAGTAAGTAAGTAAGTAAGCAATCTTTATTTATATAGCGCCTTACACAGATCCAGCATTTCGACTACTCCTACTCATTGAAGACACATTGCATTGCTGTTTATACAAAGGATGTTGCTGAACTGGAGCACAGACAGTTTTCACACATACATGGTAGAGAGCACACAGATCACGATAATGCACAAACTATGGTAGACGGCGGAGCCATGGAGGGCGTCAACATGACAATATTATCTGCAAAAAGCAGCGATGAGATATTGTGGTTCCCAAACCGGACCCCCTCCGGCCCCAGGCTGCGCCTAGTAATCCTGTCCACATAAATAATGAACAGGACCGGTGACAAAGGGCAGCCCTGCCGGGAGCCAACATGCACAGGAGCAGGTCTGACTTACTGCCGGCAAGGCGAAGCAAGCTCCTGCTCTGGTCGTACAGAGACCTCACAGCCCTTTGTATGGTGCCAAGGACTCCATATTCACGGAGCACCCCCCCACAGAGCACCATAAGGGACCAAGTCGAATGCCCTCTCCAAGTCCACAAAGCACGTGTATTTCGTAATGTAAATAAGCCTGACATATTCTGCTACATCTGCAGTGAACACACCATTGTTCCTAACAGGAATCTAGTCGCAAGTTTCATAATGCATGCTAACCATGCTTCTTTTGGTATTAAACTTGGTGACCACGATAAAACTTGGGCACCACACATGTATGCTAGTCATGTACTGAGTATCTGCGTCAGTGGACCAAGTGGGCAAGACAAGAGAAGGAGACAAGACATTACTTTATAATTCCCTTGAAGGGGATGTAAACTCTTACAAATAAACACATGGAAGCATTCACACCATGTCATGTTGTAGGAGAGGGCCCCAAGAGTGAGGGGGCTGCTTATTCGGAAAGCACCCCTGAGGTGGTTGGAGGTCAGGTGCCTTGCACAAGGGCACCTCCTCAGTGCTAAGCAGGCAAACTGCAGTCCCAGTCATTAGTCCTCACTGGGACTTGAACCTGCCACACTCCAGTCCCCAGGCCTCGTCCCTGACAGACTGAGCCACTGGCGCCCTCAAGAAGTGTTTTTGGATTCCCAAGTTTGGGATGAGCAGAGAGAACTGAAGCAGCCTCAAGTATCCTGATCTTGGGTCAGTACGTCGTCCTGTTGCTCACTATGATGAAATTCCAGCACGTCTTTTGAGAACTTCCTGACATAAGTGACAAGGATTACTCATTTTGATTAATACCTTCTGTTAGAAAATTAATTTTTTGGATATTAACGAAATATAAACAAAAATCATGATAATGTAACAAGAATGTAATCAATTACGTCAGAAGATTGGATTTCTCTAAATCAAATTAGCACAAAAACCTGACCTATTTGAGAAATATGGTCATTTTTGGATTCAGCGGTGCAAAATGGTCTTAATTCAGTAGAAAAAACAAAGACTATTTTCAATTTTAGTTTTTTTTTTGTTACCCAGTCTAACTTGATCATGCCCTCATCCAGACTGGGAAAATCATGGAGCCAACTGTACGTTTGCTCAGTGAATGGGAGATTAGACAAGGGGATGCAGTGAGTGTGGATGGGAGGAACTCCGAGGGGGAGCGTGAGAGTGAAGTCAGACAGCCCGTGGGCGCTACTGGTGAGGAATAGATAGTCTTAAATGAAAGAAAATGTTGAACTGTTTGCACTGATGTTTTGTAAAATTAGAGGTCCACTGTAAATGCATGGCTGATTTTTCTTCTCTTACAAATTTTGTAGACTGGTAGTTGAGTTATGGAAAATGTAAAAGGCGGCAAGTTTATTGTTTCATTAGAATTTTCATGTAAAATGTTCTGCATGATTAAACAAAATTTTCCCATCAAAAAGCAAATTTTCCAAAAATCTTTCTTGGAAAAGAAGGTCGTCCGATATTCAGGATTGTCTTATGTGTCAATTCGGTAATTTTAATGAAGACTCACAGCCAGAAATGTAAGAAAAATTTCTCGCTTCAAGCAAAGTATGTAAGAGCTCTAAAATGGCCTTTTACAACTATGTCTTGTAAACTGAGTGACCAAGTAATGCAGCAAAATTACACAATCACAGAGCAATCATTAACTTTTGACCTTGAGTGCTCTGGAACCATTCATATTCAAATTATGGGTTTGCGGAGGCTATTCATGGTACGTGTATGACTTGGGGAGTGGTGAAGGTTGTGGTACGGTGGACATCGAGGATGGATGTGGTGTACAATTTGATAGCGTATGTGTGTGTGTATGTGTGTGTGCGCGCGTGCATGTGAGTGCGTTTCTCCGTGGTCGTGTCTTTGTGTGTGCACACTCGCACGTGCATGAGTACGGGTGTGTTTGCACCTCGATTTCAGCCCCCAGGCCGGTCCCATAGTAATTACACACTCCAGTGGCTAGACTAGGAGGAAAATTGAAGGCCTGGATGGGAGGCCCCAGCTGCCTCACTTGCTCTCCCCATCAGACTGCTGCTGATTGAGCCTGCCTAACACACATACACATATTCACTGATACGTGCTGACACAAACGCACCCACACACATGCTCATATATGCGCGCACACATGCACGCACACACATACGCACACACATACGCACACAGGCATATAAGCACCCTGAGCAGTGTTGCACCCTTTTGCTGTTTTTTCCTCTTGCATACAGAGGCTATAGTCTGACATTTATACACACAGGCATACATTCTCAGAGGAAATGGTACATTTTTTTCTGACAAGGGGTTCATGTAGCATCCTTGATACAATGCCCTAAAAAAGATTCTAAAAAAAGAAAGCAATCAATAAGATGTATTTCATTTCTGTCACTTATTCCTTTCTTTAGACATTGCCTCTATAATTCAGTGTCTTTATCTTATAATTCTATCTATCTATTTATTCATCTGTCTATTTATCTATCTATCTATCCATCCATCCATCCATCCGTCCGTCCGTCCGTCCGTCCGTCCGTCCATCCGTTTGTACGTCTGTCCGCCTGTCTGCTCTGCCCCTTGTGTACGTGTCCGTGTTGCATGTCCATTTATGCTTTGTCGTCAAGCCCTAGTCAAAGGTATTTGTAAGAGTGTCCTTAATGAGAACTGAATATGGTCTTCGCCTTAATGCCCCACAGTAGTCAGTGACAAGGCATTTGGTTTTCAAGGTGCTGAGTTGCAGGGGTCCCTGTGGCACCAGACAGCACAGTGCCTCACCAAGCTCCTGCACTGCTCCTTTCTGTTGACCCTGATAAACCCAACGATAAATGTGTAACATTCAAGATTCAAGATTCAAGATTCAAAGCTTTATTGTCATATGCACAGTATAGAAACGCGTTTTCCTGCACAATGAAATTCTTACTTTGCTGCCCTGCACTGGATGCCATGCATTAAGCAGCATAAGATAAATGAATAATAAATAAAGACTGTAATTAGCAGATTTCTGGATATGACGGTGCTCAGAGTTGCAGCAGAACGTCAAGCTGTTCAGGGTACATGTGGAACGGGGCAAACACTGTGCTGTGGGGTGCTCTGGTGCTGCTGATCACTGCATCAGACCTGGTGACCTCCAGACTGACGTACAGTGGTCTTTTGGTAAGGTAGCCAGAGATCTGGCAACCAGAAGGGGGTGCACTTGCATCTTCATTAGCTCGTCCTGGAGTATGGGGGCCTGGATGATGTTGAGGGCCCTGGAGAAGTCCAATAAGAGAATGCTGTGCCACTTCCCTTGTCCAGTCAGTGGAACAGGTAGAAGATCGCACCCTACACACTAACGCCTGCCCAGTATGTGGACTGCAGATTGCCCCTCCTCGACATATATGTTTCATTTATTCCATAAGGTAACTTGTATGCTGGAGCACTTATATCTCACAATGAATTTCCCCATTTAGATTAATGGAAATCCAATTAATCCATTCCACACACACGAAATATCAAGATAAAAATCCATTAACATGACATTTTATGCAGCGCGCCAGGGTTCCTGCCTGGGAGGGCCGCTTTTTGGAGACCCCTACTTGGTCATCGGGTAACTGTTTGGTACAGGTGTGTGCTGGGCCACACCCATCCCCTTATTTAGAATTTCATGTGTCAATTGCCTCACATACCTGTTTATATTTCTTTGCAACATGTCTCTGGTGTCTGATCGTCACTCTGTGTCGTTCTGTGTTTTCTTCTTGCTACGCCTGTTCTTGCCATATGAGTGTTTTGAACCCTGCCTGTTTTGGGATTTTGACTTTCGACCTTGCGCATTAACCACGTTCCGCCTTGGAACTTGCATCGGCTCTTGGTCTGTGCCTTACTCCTGCACGTCTCAGACACAGCGTTTAAGTAATTTTTCTAGACTTTTTTACAAAATTTTCTGTACTCTTGCACATACTCCTCCACATCAGCACCATCTAACACAGATCCTAAGTTTGACCCAGAAAGACAAGTGCATTAACTACCTGCAATGTCAAGTCCAGAGGTTCAGGATGGAGACCTTAAAGTCTTGGTGAGGGACACTCTCACACACATGTTATACGTTCTAACAGCTAACTTTCTGTACTTATATCTTGTTTAATGGATTTATTTCACTTATTTTATGTTTATATTTTCAAAGTTTTCAAAGCTTTTTGACACATTCACTGCCAGTTTGGTTTGAAGGAACTCTGTAAATTGTGTTGCATGGGGGATACTTGAAGCGTATGTACAAGATGAATGAATGTATGAAGTTTACGGTCGTATGAATGTTAACTGTGTGCATTTGACATGCCAGTAAGAGGACTAAACCCATTAGTAAAAGACGGACTATGGTTTAGTGGATTTCCTGGTGGGAGTGATAACCCTCCCTTCCTCAGTTTTAAACATTTAATCATCACTTCCTTCTCTTAATATAGATTGTATCCGATCGCACTTATACTGTACAATGATGAAGTACTTTGGAGTTGCCCAACTTTTCAAGGTATTCCATAGTTGCATTTCTTTCATTGCTACTCATTGGTACTTTGTGCTGCTGGGGCTAGATTCTTAGATCAATGGATCTGTGAACTACCTTTAAGTCCACAGTAATAAAAGTTTCAGATAATGTTGATGGAAAAACAATGGTTTGGACATATGCAGAGAAAAGATGATGGAGACACTGGACGAAGCTGAAGATGAAACTGCCAGGTACAAGGAAAAAGAGAATGCAGTTATGTGTGTGTGTGTGTGTGTGTGTGTGTGTGTGATGAAAGTGTGTGCATTACTAAAAAGTGAAGGTTCCATTGTATGTTATATGTTCAATGCTGATGTAATGACTATTTTGATTATAGCTTTAGTTAGTAGTACATCCAGAGGGATACTGCCTCTCTGCATTTATTAACATCTTTAGCCACTCATCTTCATATAAATAGGTCCAAACACAGCGCCAATTGACTTGTGACATGTATTGTATTATATCTAGGAAACAGATCAACTCCCTCTCTTGAGAAGGAAAGTTTTGAAGAACTTGGAAAAACAAAATGGTGGGAGGATTTTTGGGAGGAAATCACTCCCACCAATTTATAGAAAATAAGCATTTGTCCAGTACTGTTTGATTTCATAGATGTTTTTATTTGGCCAGTAAATGTTGGTGCTGTTTATCATTGCGGTCCTACAACCTGATGATCCATGTCATCATTGTAGTGCTAACACTAAATTGCTTTCCAACCCCCTGCGTCTCAGCTACAACAGACATGGACCTCATATGTCTTGAAGTGTTGCAACATCAATTAACAGCAATCAACACTAGCCCCCAGAGCACCTGCGAACCACGCTCTGGCATCTGGGTTTTATTATGAGAAATTTGTGCCCATATCATCAAGCCAACAGCTCTAGCAGAAAAGATACCCCGCTGAGTTCTTAAGTCTCCCAGGACATCCACCATATGCAGTGGTTAACAAAATATCTTCAAAGAAACCATACAATATCATACTGCCTTGGGTGGGTCCACCTTGGGTCATTCAAACTTACTTGAAACTTTTTTCATCATACCTTTGTCATGTGATCTAAGGTCCATGGCGCCCTTTGCTCTCTGTTGGCCATGTCCTTAAAATAATTATAATGTGTGGCGTTTGTTGAATATCAAGGAGATACTGCTCCTTGCAAATATATGTAGCTGATCATCAATTCAGTGATAGCATCTGGCGCACCAATGGACAGCGTATTGTTCATTGACTGAGCATGCATGCATGCAGCGAGATGGAGGGGACCCACTTACGTACAGCAGAAGCGTTCAAGGGGCATGGCACAGACATGGTGTGTATACAGTGAGACACATATGATCAGTGTCAAATAAAAGGTTAAGAGTGTACAGTATATGCATGCATGCCAGTGTGTGTGTGTGTGTGTGTGTGTGTGTGTGTGTGTGTGTGTGTGCGTGTGTGTGTGTGTGTTTGTGTGTGTGTGTGTGTGCATCTGTGTTTCAGTGCATGCGTTATACAAAAATAAACATTAATTAACATTTCCCAACTATAATCGGAGCATTGTGAATTAGCAGTATTGAGGTGCAGGATGCTGCAGAGTAGGTCTCCAGGTGTGAATGCTGACATTCAGGTTGTCATTCAAGGATGCTCCTCAGTGTTCTAGGCCCCCACCTTTTTCCATCTTGGGAGTCAAAATGGCATCATAATGACATAATGCATGAGGAGCGGCCTCTGTTGTGGCAGTATCAGAGAGGAGGAATATGTCCAAGATCAGCCTCATCCTCTCCACTGATGTTGTGGCTGAACACGGGACCATCCTTGGTCCGAGATTTATCATTGTGGAGAGAAGAGCAGTATCAGATCTCGCAACTTCTCCCTTTGTGCCATCCTGTGTCCTGTTGTGAGATTTTCTGTTAGTAATATCACTGTTCTGAACCTGATAAATTAAACCAGTCTTTAAGCATATCTTTTCCTTACTAATCTTTAAATAACTGACTATCTTAATGATTAACTAATGCAAAGTTTATGACCTTTAAAATTGACTATGTAATTTTCAGTACACTCACAGTTTAAACCTAGACAAACATGTACAATTTATTTTTTGTGAGTAAATAACCTGGCACTCAATTACATAAGATTGGATAGTTACCCAATATTCACCTCTTGATCTCTCACAAGACAATAGTATCCCACTGTGCATATGAATCACTTGTGAATAACTATTCTGTAGTTTTTTAGATCGAGTTTTATCTGAGTTTTGCGTGTATGGCATTTGGTTGTGGTTACTCTGCTTTTACGTATTTGCCTTTCTTTTGTGTCCTGCTCATTGCCTGAAGTGTATTCTGACTAGATGGGTAAAAGGCAAAACATTAAGCCTCTTTTTGAAAAACTCTCTCTCTCTCCCTCTCTCTCTCTCTCTCTCCAATATCTTGGAGAAAGCTGTCACCAGTCAGTTGTGTGACAACCTACAGAGCGGTTTATTAAAGGAATTTCAGTCAGGTTTCAGAGTGCATCACACCACATAGACAGCACTGACTGAGGTCACAAATTACCTCCTAATTGGTTTGGACAAAGGTCTTGTTTTGCGTGGTGCAGCAGCAACGAGCTTCACTTCACCTCTGGATGTACAGTCCTTGACAGACTGAGTTGATACAATAAATTAGTGCATGCTGGTTGCTGCAGCTCTTCATGTCGCCAATAAACTGTTTGCAGATATGTTTATGTACCCTGATTTTCCACAGTCGGGCTAATGTCTTCAACCATATAAATTCAATGTTTGTAAGTGACACACCGTATTGACCCGAATATGAGACGATCACAAATTATACATGCCTTTGCAGAACACCTCTAACTGAACAAATCATCAAGTGTCCTCTGGCTCTCTGGACTCACTCACTCTGTCCCCCTTTCTGGACTCACTCTCTCTGTCCGTCTTGGAGTCCCTCACATCCACACAACAGCTTGTTGACGACCAGATCCAACACATGGAGCTGCTCGTCATCCCGATGATCAGCAGGTCTGCGATCATCTCGCGCCGTTATTGCTCCCCTCCCCCCACCCGCAGGATCGGTCAAGTGTTTGCGGAAGTTTTTCAGCAATGTATGTAATGAGAGAGAGAGAGAGAGAGAGAGAGAGAGAGTTAACAGTTTGTGTTTATTCATATGTATTGAGAAGGAAAACAAACCACAGGCTTATCTATATTTTATCATATTACAGCATATACAAGGGACGGAACTTAGAGGAGCGTGGAGGGGCATCAGTTCCCCGACAACTCACAGACGACCGCGGGAAGATACGCGCAACCCCGCCACTGATACGTAGTGTAGTATTTACGTCACTGTGGCATTAGTTAATGATGAAAAATGTAGATAATTTGAGTTTGTTGAAATTGTATGATTTGCTGTTTCAAAACTTCCCCACTGTATACTCTGAAATTCCAAAACACCTACCATTGATGAACTGACACTAAGGGAATGCATATATTCTCTAAACATCAATGAAGTCACAACTTTCACTTTTCGGAGCAGTGCAGTAGAACTGCCAAACATTTTTCTGTGAACTGCCATTGCAATGAAGACTTTCTCATGACAGGCTCGTGGCACATGGAGACTTGCACTCTCTCACAGTGGCTATGAGAGAGAAGTAGGGAGACGGGGAGAGTTATTGCTAATGTATTATCTTTGGGACTATCTTTGTGAGTGTCAACTTTACCTGGGTTGATACAGTGGGGCAAACAAAATAATCCCTCAACACTGCAGGCCATGTGCATGTTTGCTGCTGTACTAATATATTACACACCATTAGTTAGACATGAATCCTGTGGATTTTAATTTGTAAGTTTTTGCTCTCATAGCTTCACATAATTGTCAGTTTGTTTGAATGTTTGTATGCTGGTGTTTCAGCGCTGTCATCTCACCGCAGAGACGGGAAACCCAAACCGCAACAGGACATGGGACACCTATGGGTGCTGTACTGCAACAGCACCCATAGGTGTCCCTCTTTTTCTTCGCAAATCCTACACTGGTTCCCGCAGCTGGCTGAGATGACCTACTAGGACCAACACATTGACGAGGACAGACTTACACAGCGCTATGTGCGTGCAGGTGCAAATGGGGCATGGTGAGCGTGCTCAAGGTCTCCATGTCACCAGACCTGCACAAATATGAGTGATAAGTAAGCGTAATTTTTCCTTGCTTTTTGAGAATTTGTCATTGCCAATAAGGGTGAAGTTTGGAATTAAGTCCTGAATATTAACACATTCAACAATGCATTGTTTTGTTGACCCAATTAAGGTCCTGGTTATCATTTACCGGGGGAATTAACAGAAACATACAAGGAAATGAGATGAAGGAAGGCACCTTTATTATGATTAAACCTCCTCTGTCTTTGTTTCTACTCTTACTCATTTTAGGTTTGTGGCCCCACCATTTGCTTACTTTATTAATCACTGTGTTTTATTCCATGTTTCCCTGTTCCAGAGTCTCCTATTGAAAGTGGGAAATAGGAATAAAGGAGACAAATCAGGCATATTCCCTTCTGTATTTTGCAGAACTGAATAACTTGCACATTAGCTTTGTGCCCACATTGATAGTGACAACTCTAGAACAAAGGACATCATTACACTTAGTTAGAATTTTTGCTCAGTTTTAATTTGTTTTTATTCATCTACTTTTATACTTTTCTATTGGGACAGGACTATTCAAGATAGAAGACTAAGCTTTAAGAAGAAGAATTTGAGAGAGAATTGTGAGTTATTCTGATTATTTTTTCTGGGCACACAACATCACTTGCCTTGTATGTATGCATGTGTATATGTCTGTTTGATTAAGTATCACAAAAATGCCTCCAAAACGCTACCCCAAATGCCCCCAAAATGTGTGTGTGTGTGTGTGTGTGTGTGTGTGTGTGTGTGTGTGTGTGTGTGCGCGCATTTTGTGTGTGGGTGTGTGGGCAGGTGGTGGTGTGCGCACGCGTGTGTGTATTTGTGTGTCTGTGTTGTGTGGTTGAGTCTGTCAATGCATCCATATAAATGTCTACTAAATTGTGATTTGACGCACACATTCTCTGCACTTACTGTAACACAACTGAACCTGTATTGCATCATTGGGCAAGTTGGCGAACTATGGCCACAGGTGACCTGTTGTATATAAGTGTTGGCACAAAAACATATTCGGATTGGTCTGCAAGTTCACATTTACTTTACACATTCACATTTCACATTTACTGCAATGCCTGACATGCCAGGTAGATGGTGGACTTGCATCTTACTAAGCACCAATTAGTCATCACACCTATCTTTGAGCAGGCTCTAGTCCATCTCACAAATCAGAAGACTAATCGTGGCCCAATGGCCAAAATTTGTTCATCCCTGTATACACACACGCTGTATTTTCCTCTCAGGTCTGTTTCCATCCTCACGGAGCATTTCTCTGGGATTCACAGGAAGACTACTATTGTTGGATTACTACCATTGTTGCATTGTAGGCAAGACAAACTTTTTAAATCTGTAGAATTCCTGCTAATAACCATTATGACACTTTATAGCCTGATGGAGTAAGTGTCCTAATATCCCTGTTTCTCCAGATGAGATGTGGAGCCTGCCACTGAGCTAGATTAAGGTTATTGTGCTGGCAGCAGCTGTAGTCTGAATCATTGTGCAGGCTAGATAGAGAGGGGGGCAGATGGGGATTGGTGGTGGTAAGGGCAGTTTAGGTGATAGCAGGGGGAGTTGAGGGGAAGAAGCAGCATTGGTATTGTGACTGTCCACCAATAAGGAGAGGCCTGCACTTCAAGTGGTCATGCAAGACTGCATATACTCCCTGCTTATTTTACAGTGCCTCTCGTCCCCTCTCCCTCTATCTCTGTTTCTCTGTTCTGTGTGCATTTTATGTCAGTTTTCATCCATGTAGCCCTTCTCTGTTACTGCCTTTCTTGCCCCCTGCCTCTGTTTACCTTGTTTTCTGTCTGCATACCATGCTTTCTTTCACAGAAGTATGAAAGACAGAATGGCTTGTGGCAATACGGCGAGTCTCCCCCCCATCGCTCCAACACACAAAACAACTCGGATTGGCAATTGAAATAAATACTGGGTTTGCGTCAAAGTGTTGCCACTTACAAAAAGAAGCTGTCAAATGTGAAAGTGAAGCAAACTGATTTGCAGAAACAACATGTGTTTTCATGTATTTATAGATTTGTGAACATTTGAATGTGTTGTTCTTTCCGCCCTTCACCGGCTCTAGGTTGATGCCTTGGGAGTATATTTGTTACCTGCTTAAGGATGTGTGTGATGTTTGGAGGCCTGATGTTCTGTTTGTGTCAGTTGGCAGATATTGTGTGAGATGTTGATTTGGTGTGACGGCCTCCTGCCCAGCAGGGGCTGCTTGGTGTGTTTCCCGTGCATATGTGTTCATACCTGTTGCAGGCTGCTGCTGGGTGGAGACTTCAACTGCCGATTGGGAACACCTGGCTGGGCTCTGAAAGAGTTAAAAGGTCCCATCTCCCTCCCTCTTCAGCGGGCTGTGGCTGTAGCTCGCTCTTAGCTACCTGACGGCACCACGTTTGTTTTTTGTTTGGCCTCGCCCTGATTTGGTTTTGTCAATTGTTAGGTTGGGTATTTTATGTTAAAAAACACTTTAAATTACCAAGTGGCGCTGTACCGCTCCATATTTTTGTCACGATTCATGAGCCGGGTCATGACATAGGGTTTCAGACATCTTTTCTAATTAGCAAAACAATTCCAATAAATCTTCATAAAATTTCAATAGAATTTCACCATTGTGGCTAGTTTTTCTGTGGACAGTCCACTATAATGTGACTTAATTTAGATTATCTTCATATACATGCAACGCCTCACACCCCATTATATGACAGATTACGATAAATTGACGAGAGGCAAAGAGGAAGGTGCAATGAATAAAACTACTGAGATTTTCTCAGTTCTTATTTTCCCCTAAAAGTTAATATTAAATCAATCCTCTGAATTTGCATGGTTCATGTCTTTTCACACTGGGTGTTGGAATGGGCTGCATCGAGAATATTGTACATACAACAAAATCATTCTCTCTGTCTGTGCCTGTCTGTGCCTCTCTGTGTTTGTTACTGGGTCATTTGTTCTTTCGACAGGAAGAGGAGAAATAAAGAACGATTGAACAAAAGAAAGACACGCCTCATTATTATTTTTTCAATGTATCCTAAATAGCAATAAGTGTGAAGTAAAAATAAGGCCTTTGGGCCTGTGTTACTAATAGAAACACACATATTCACATGGGTTATAATACACAGTATTTTAGTGTGTAGGTGGTCATTACATTGTCTGGCAATAATCACAATTAGCATCTAATCGGCTCAGTGTTTTTTCTGCATTTGTGAGTGATGAGCGCTACATAATTACATTATATTTGACAGCAAATCAGGTGTTTGTGACACAAAGGCAAAAATAGGCAATGGGAAATCTGTTGTTAATTCACATAACCAAAACCTTGTGTTTTCACCTATTGTGCTGCCTTTGCAGGAGGCTACAGCATTTTTCGCATGCCAAATCCATGTAAACAGTGAGCTGTGCAATAGAAGGACAGGCTCTGATAATGATGTAAGTGCTGTACTTTTCAAAACAAGTGTGTTGAGGAAGCACTCATGCTGAGGGTGTCATATGTTGTACAAGAGGCAGCACCCAAACAAATCATGTCTGTCTCTGTGTTGTTCTTAGTTCTCTATCTCCCTGCCTGCACCCCAACCCCTTCGCTAGTGTTATATATTTTCACACCTCAGTGAGTGGAACACACGTGCTCTGAAACACAACACACATTGCCACTTGTCTGATGGTCTGCTCCACCATTCTCCTCTCTGTTGTTTCGTTTTCATTTTTTTCCTCCTCACACTTCCTCCCCACTGCATTTTCATTCTTTCTCACTTCAAGTCACTCCCGCTGCCCCTTCCCGTCCCCCTCATTCTCGCTTTGTCTCCCTGCCTCCCAGTCACTCCCCACCCCAATGCCCCCCAAAGCTCCCAGCCCCCCCTGGGTCATGTTGCTGCAGCTTCAACAGATATAATAGAAGCAAAAGCGTGAGGTTGTTATTTGCATAGAAATAGCATGATGCCCCAGGCAGCCTCAGGAGAAGGACACTGAGATCATTTGTCTCAAAATTCTAATGAAAAGTTTTGCTGAGACAGAGATTTCTCTCCCTCTAAACTGTCCAACTCTTCCTCTTTCCTTTCTCCCTTACCCAGTTCTATCCTCCCTCTGTAGCTCTAATACCATTTCCATTCCCTTTCTCTTCCTTTTTTAGTTTCTCAGTGTGATGTGAAATTAAATGACACGTCATTATGGAGCCACTGTGCACCACCAACATGTCATTCTTGCTTGTAGCCAGTCAAACATGGTAAGAAAGATTAAGGAATTCTGCCTACGTGAAGATACAACTTAAATGATATCAATATATGAATTAATATTTTCAAGACATAAATGTACAGACAACATACATGAGAGACAAGATGTAGGGATGTATCTTCTCCTTTGCCTTCTTCTGTTTTCATTTACTTTTTACAGACCTCAACATTGTTCCTGTCTATTGCTGTGTCCTTGGTAGGTAGGTACTGGAGGTGCTTAGGTACGTAGGTAGGTAATTTGTCGATACGTCGATCTGGTGATCTAGGAAATTAAAGGCCCCAGCCGCCACTAATACTAACTAACTAACTTACCTAACTAACTAAACTAACTGTGTGCGTGTGTGCGTGTGTGTGTGTGTGTGTGTGTGTGTGTGTGTGTGTGCGTGTACAGTCCTGAGAGTAGTTATACAGACACTCTTTTCATCATGTGTATATTCACTGGGGACTGTATTGCACTGTGGAGATGACGTGTGCAGTATACTCAGTAAAATAACAGTCAAGTTCAGCTACTTGTAAAACAAACATTTAATTTTACTCATTCATATACAGTACTCCTTTACAAGTATCTACCTTCAACACACGAACCCATCCCTGCAACCTCCTCACCCACACGAGTCATCCAGTACTGCCGTCTTGAGGGACATCTTGCTACTGCACGCTTCACCACACAGCAGGGTGATGGAGATAGTGCGGGCGCCCGTTGGGGGTGGTTTATGTAATAATACGAGCACATTTTACAGACTGCAATTGGGAGATGGTGAAAAATAACTTCTTTCATTAAGAAATACATCCTTCAAACATGGTTATCATGACTGCCGCTCCACTATACAATCTAGTGGGAGAAAAGTATCTCACAACAATGGTGGAGCTTTTAGGAGGAGTACATCAGGAAGGGGTGGTGTCTAAATTTTGTGAAAGACAAAGACAAACACATGTGCACACACACATGCTTTTGCTTGCACGCATGTATGCACCGAGTATGCACGCACGCACATGCGCACGCACACGCACACGCACACACACACACACACACACACACACACACAAACACACCCAGACATGCACACTTGTGCACACACAAATCCTGCACACATACACAGACTTTGTCTCTTTTCAAAAATAGTATCTGTGGTTCATGTTTCAGGGTAGAGTGTGTTCCTGTCTGAATTTGGAGAGAACAGGTTAAAACAGGTGCTCGCAAGCTTGTCAGTGTTTATGTATTCCTGTATGTGGATAATATCAGCAATTCTTACATCCACGGTCTACCTACCAACCAAACTACCTGCATATTTACATACATACATGCACATCTACATACATGCATATACACTTACACTGCTTAAACTTACATGCATACTTCAAGGACCTTCATCTTGCTATGATTCGTCCCAGTGTCACTTTCATGTGCCTTGGGAGGTGTAACAGCCATGCTAATCAGGAATCAATAATCGTTTATTGTCATTATGGCAATTTACATTGTGTAATGAAATTGATGCAGAAAGGTATAAAAAATTAGAAGAATGCCCACATAAAATAAAAAAAAACAGAGTAAAGTGAAAAAAACTATTTAGATCATGATTAATTTAGATCCTATCATCCATCTTGTCATCCGTTTCACTTCAAAAGTTCCATCCTTTTTCACCTTGGAGATCCCAAGGTTATGTGCCAATCCGCATATGAACCTCGCTCCACAGGAGTAACCCATTTTGACCATCCTTGAATGACCTCTTTGAGCCCTCTGCTCTCTATTTTTCTTTCTCCTGCTGCCAAGTATACTGATGAAATGTCCTTTAATGCCCAATTGACGGTATTGACATCCTATTTTAATAGCAGGACCCCAGACATTATTAACATTCCCAGGGAATAACTTATTGATTTTGGGGTGTGCTGCTGTCTGTGGTCCAATGGTGGGATGTCCCTTGTACCATTGCTATTATTTATGTGGATATTAGTATGGCTGTTACACTTCCACAGCCACATGGAAGTGATACTGAGAGAAATTTAGTCCGGCTGAGGATCCACATGGATGACTAGGAAGTCTACTAAAAGTTATTTTCAGTTCTCAGGATTGCATCAAAGAAATGTTGAGTTTACAGCACTGCGTGAGGCAGGATGCATTCTGATGAAACCACGAAATGAGCAGCTGAGATTTCAAAAGTAACACCGGTTTGCTCTGTTGTCAAAAATGTTGAATGAAGAAGGGGACACAGCTGTTTTTATCGTTTATTGTTGCCGTCTATGTCAATATCACAAATATGTGATATTTACTCATGAGTGAGCATACATTTTTATGTAAATCTAATTCCATAGAATCATCCACGGTTTTCTGATTTGTGTTTTTTTGACACATATGGTTCTTTGACCAGCTAGTTAACTAGTTTCTTTATTTTGAGTTTTATTTTTTGGTGTAGGTAGACGGTCTCTCTCTCTCCCTGGAAAATTTCGGGTGGTCCACATTCGACTGGCGGGCAGCCAGTTGAATGGGTCTCGTCTTTACCACCATTTGGTGGGGCCTTGTCAGAGTTTTACATGGCACCTCCTCACAGTCTCCGACCTCTTTCAGGTTGCATCCTCTGTACAGGTGCTTCCTGTGTGCACCAGCATCCCTATAGATTAGTGTTTCCCAACCTTTTTCCAGCCATGGCACATTTTGACCTTGTAAAGAGTTCCACGGCATAACTGCGAGTTGTCGAGAGGGGTATGGGGGGCAAACAACAACAACAACAAGCGACAATATTCGCTTGGCCAAGAGTTGTCGACGGGAGGAGGGGTGCGACAATATTCTGTTTCTTGGCACACCTAACGACTTCTCACAGCACACTAGGGTGAAAATCACTGCTATAAATCACTGATGAAGCTTCAAATTATTGAAATTCATTCTGAGACCAGCCATCATTACACTTTTTGCAATTCTACCACCATTTGTCCTGCTGAGGATCTATTTCTAACATCATATCTACCCAGCACCTCCTTGTCTCCTCTGTTCATCTCACAATCGATTCACATTGAAGCCATCCCTTCATCCCTTTTGACTCTCTTCACCACGGTAACTCTATTCTCTTGAGTTCCTCCAATCCTGTGACCATCTCCACTGCATCCTCTTGCATTGAATGTCCAGCGTCCCTGTCCTTTTCTCCGCTATATATGCTGGCTGTCCCCTTTTATGGGTCATTACCCCCTACATTTTACATACTTCTCTCACCTCTACACTGTCATCATTCCTGTTCTCCCGCTGCCTCGGAGCTAACCAACCTCCTCTTCCCAATTTTTCAAAAACATAGTCTCCTCCGGCACCCTGTTTACCAACAGCAACAAGAGCTGAAATGTATGCAACATGTAACTTAATTATATGATAACCAGTGTGAGGCAAATGCAAGACCAAGCCATGGCGCATTCAAGTAGGGAGTATTTGATTCCAAAACCCAGACGACACTAAGCCAGGTTCAAAAGGAGGCAAGCTCAGGAACAAGTAAGCAGGTCAATTGGTGAAGGTAAATGTCTGAAAAACAGCAGGCTAGTGATTCAGTCAAAGTTCGGACAGGGTAGATAACTCACAGACTAACAGGCAGGCAGAAAACAGGCAGCTAAATACACGCAACATGATGGTTGGACACAGACTGCCTGTTCAGCAGAACTTACTGGCACAACATGCCAAGCTGAAAAACGCAACAGGTGTTGAGGCCAATTGGCAAGTGAATATCAAGGAGGAGCAGATGTCCTAAAAAGGGCTTGGGCACCCAGAGTGCCTGCGCCGAGGAAACAGACAGGGGTCGACAGAGAACCGTCCTCCCAGGCAGGGATCCTGTCAGTAACCTCTCCTGATGTTGTGTGTTGCCAGTAGTTGGCTTGGGGTGCTGTCGATGAAAGCCCCCTGTTCTGGTCCGGATAAATAATGACCTGGGCTGGGATCCAACATGACTCCTCTGGATGATAGCCCTCCCAGTTAACTTGATACTGGTGCCCCCATACCCGTCAGCAGCCCGGTGTAAACCCTCGAGCCGTCCACAAGTCTGGTGAAGTGAGGGTCCGGGAGTGTGGCAAAGGGGAGACAGGTTTGATCCGGGACTCGTGGAAAGTGTGTGAAAGCGGTAGAGTGTGGAGGGATGATTCAACTTTACTGCTGATGGGATGATGATCCTCGATATCGTGTTTGGGCCGCTGAAAGGAGGATTCAGTTTTGGAGCCTTTATCTGTAGGGGGATGTCCTACGTCGAAACCTATTGTCCAACTTTCTAGGTTGGGCGGTGATGGTTCCTCTGTCTCTCAAGCTGGTCCTGAGAGGACGGCCGTCCAAGTGCGTCTTCACGTTGGCAGGCAGGGGCAGATGAGCTGCTGGGCCAAGGGCAGAGTTCATCAAGTATTCCACACATGCCACCTGTAGACTCCAGGTTGTTGGGTCCTGGGACATCGGGCATCTTAGTGCAGCCTTCAGTCGCTGGTTAGTCTGCTCAGCCTGTCTGTTAGACTGTGGATGGCATCCAGAAGACAAATCAATCTTGGCCCCCAATAGTTTTCAGAGCACACGCGAAATGTGGGTAGTGAATTACAGAGCCCAGTCAGAAACAACGCTCACTGGGACTCTGTGTAGTCTCAAAACAAGCTGCATGAGCAGTTCTGCTATATCCTTGGCAGACAGAAGCTTTGGCAAGGGGCCTGGTGGACTGATTTAGAAAAGTGGTACACCATAGTGAGGATGACATTGACGTGTTGCACTGTGAGAGGAGTAAACATGTGACAAAGTCAAACTTAGAGTGTGAACACTGTCTCCTGGGCATGATGAGAGGGTTTAGTAGTGGTGGTCGAGTTGATGAAATTTGGGCGGCGAGGATGATGCCCTCAATGTCCAGGTGGCGTTATTGAGGCAAGATGTGGCATGCGTTCTGCAGTGGGTTTGCATCTGGGAACTGAGGAGACAGTGCATTTGGCTTCCCATGTGAGGGATCAGGCCGGAGTCAAACGCAGGACAACAGCAAAGTGCGATGCGGGAGGAATAGACGGACGGGCAGAAACGCAGGCAGATCTACAAATGGCAGTGTGACGGCTGGATACAGACTGAAGCCGTAGCCATCCTTAAATGTACATCGGAAGATCTCTAATAGGCCGCAGGTGTGGGTGTGATTGCGCGTTGAAGACAATGAGGAGAGGAAATCCAAAATAGGACATGGGCGTAGCCCAGGGCACCTGCACCTCGGGAGCAGTGTGTCCTGGCCCAGCAGGGGTCGACAGAAGGCTCTTTTCTGAGGAGATCCTGACATCCCATCCTTCAAGTTGGGCCTGTAAGACAGGCTGAAAATAAAATGGGTGAAAAACATGGACTAATTCGCCTGCTCGGGATTCACATGCTTGGTCAAACATAAATACTCCAAATTTTTATGGTCTGCCCAGACCAGGAGGGGTTCCTTTGTGCCCTCAGGCCAATGGTGCCATTCCTCAAGCTCCGTCAGTGTGAGTCTTAGCAAGACGAAGGTGCAATGGTGCTCATACAGTCGTCTTCCAACCATCGTGACAGGATGGCACCCATCCCAATGTCAGAGACATCAACCTCCACAAGTAATTCAAGGTCAGGGTGTCTCCATAATGGAGCCGCCGTCAACCTGGTCTTTAAATCTGTGATTGGGGCTGGTTTGTAATGAGCCACAAGAAAAAGAAACATTATGTCAACACAATCTTTATATAAATTCTGAAAATCATTCATGCTGAATGATTTTGGGTTCCAAAACCTGCTGTTGAACCTAAAATCAGAACTCGTGCTTGTTTTCCAGTTGACCTACCACAAATCCTGACAATGAGCTTGAATTCATCCCCTCTCAGCATGGCACCCCATGGAGCCAAGATGACCTCTGCAGAACACGGCTGTTGGTGATTGACTAGTCAGCCTGAAAGGACTACCACTTCCCCCACTGGATGGAGCATATGGAGCTGTGTGCCATACTGCTGCTTCAGCAACACTCTTTCTGATTGCCTGTGTACGTGTGTCGAGATGTATGTGTGTAAGTCCAACCGCCCTGCGCACTATACGCCCTCCCTTCTGTGCTAAACGTAAATAATGTCAAAATACTACACAAGATATGATTCTCCCTTATTTACTCTATGTAGTGTAAGACCTCAAGTAATTTGCGTTGAAATGTTGATTACCCTCACATAATGCAATGACAGTGTTCTGAAGAGAGAGTGTCATCAGAACAAGGCCCTTGCAAATCAGTATCCTGATTTTCACGACATTTCATTACACTTTCAGATGTGATTTACTATGTGCACATGTACATACAGTATGTAGTATGTGTGTGCTAACATATACACACACAGACACATTTAAGATATTGTTGACCTCACTGTCCTTTTTAAAAATCATTCTAACACTTGAACCAGCAATTCTAAATGGGCTAACCCCACGCAACAAATCATTTAATATGTTGCTTGAAAGTGGAGGGGTTTGAGTTTGCATTGTGAAAAAAATTGAATAACATTATAACATTAAAAGCACAGCTAAGTTCATGGAAATATCAGCCTCTGTATAAAAGTCAAAGCAATTCATCACAGAAGGATCTGGTTCAGTGATATTCCTCATCATGATGCTTTGCACCATGGCAGTTGGGATCACTGAGGTGAGGTGAGAGGGAGTTGAAAGAGGGTAAAGCTGGTGTGAGCATTGGCCCCTGGCCTGCTGGAGGAGGACCAGGACAAGGGGTTGAAATTGATGGTCATATTTTACAGTGGGTCACTGTTGATAGTGCTGTCCGATGCAATCATTATAAGTGCGGTGTGAGGCAAATGAGGGAAAAGGGGGCACAATCTTTGTCTTGGCAGAAGATGAACGCCCACCCTTAATTGAATGGTAACACTTGAATCTGTTTTGCCGACACTGAAAAGAGGGGTGGGGACAGAAAGGAAGGGGTGAAATTCACAGAGCTGCTGGTTGATACTAACATACTCCACAACAGTGCTATTAGATTTCAGCATCAAGTGGACGAAATTGTAAATTCACAGTTGGTTTGTGGGACACACACGTGCAGCGTCGACAGCTGGGGTGGGGGCGGGGATAGGGGGGTGGCCACAAGTCTGTGAACAGTCCTCCGTTAGGTGTCGTCATTGTGGGGGGTACAGGTGTGCAGGCCTGCAAGCCATTAGTCATTGTGAAGGTGGTGGGGGGGGCTGTGCCATCCTCTTCGCAGCTCTTTGACGAGGCATAGTCTCAGAGGTGTCAGAAATAGGAGAGGGACATCATCCACAATGTTATCAGTTCAGTGACATGGGATTGTATTAGTGCTGTACTCTGCAGCTCGTCAATGTGTCACTGCACTGTGTGTGCAAGTCACTGATTGAAGCAATGACAAATGTTCCAAGTACTTGTGCAATGTTCATGTCAAGATTATACCGTTTATCCTCCATTCATATATAGCGTTTCATGTTTAAGATGATAGATTGTGTTCCTGGTCTATTTTTTGCTTCAAACACTCTGAGCTGGATGGGTAATGCTGTTCTTTGGTCTATTGCAGCCTGATTCTTGGTCAGATTTATGTTCTGGTAGCTCTCTTTGCTGTTTGTTGGCTTGCTTTTCTCTTTGTGTGTGTTGTATTCCCCATCTTCATGATCATCCTCTGTTTAAGTTTAACCCCTTAATTTGGCCTGCTCCCATTACAGTCTATCACCAATTCTTTCAATTGTGTCTTTTAGAAACCCAAAAAACACCCACAGTGCTTCAAACCAAGACACAGTCTACATCTTGACATCACGGCAAACTGATGAAGTCAGTGACTGATGGGGCATCAAGTCATCCTGCTCCACATATGCAAATATACCCCATACAGTGTCACTTACAACTGCTGAGATAATGAGTCCTGAGCCAAAGAGGATAATGGTACTAAAGATAACCAATACAGGAAGTGGCAAATGTTTACCAAAGGTTTGATGTAAATATCCATGCCTGGGTAAAACACAGAGCCAGTAAATTAGTAATCATGTTTTGGAACAAAATTCTGGAGATGATTTCACTTAATGTGTTTGAATGAGAAAATAAAATGAGGTACATTCTAAGTGGCCCTTCACATCCACAGCAGAAGAAAATACAAAGTACACAGGGAGGCAAATCTCTCTTTGTTGCCTCATTGACATGGCTGTGGTGAAAATTGAAAATCTTGCCTTCAATGCTATGAGCAATCTCTTAGAGGCAGTGCAATGCCCCAAAAAGTATCTAAAGGTTTTATGAACAAGCTCTATTACTTCTCTTTAACTGTCTTCTTTTCTGTTTTTCAACTCTCCCTCTTCAGCGTGTTCCTCCTTAAAATTCTTGTACGCACTAATTTTGGGTCTGGTCACAATTGTGGCATCTTCTCACAATTTTGGCAGACTCTTCATTTTCTTTCCCCATCCCCTGTCTTTTTTTCCTTGCGTCTTGACACCCCATCCCCCATCTCATGAAATTATTCCCCATCCCCCAACTGTGTATTTCTCTTCCGACTCGTTTCCTGCAATCTTTATGCCCTCTTTTTTTTTTTTTTTTTTTTTTAGGGCAGCTTC